>BQNB010035717.1:0-50664 GCA_026074375.1 Tanacetum coccineum | reverse complement strand
ATTTCTAGTCTACGCGGTTTAGCTCAAAAGTAAACAGTTAAAAGTAACCGCGTATCGGACTAAAATAAATAGTGATCATTAATATGGTCGTACAATGACACGAAAATGAGAAATGTTACACACAAGCTCGAAGCATATCCTCCTGCGTCTGAATAGTACGCTCACTCTGATCGTCGGTCTGAGGGTGGTAAGTCGTACTCATGTCTAGTCTCGTACCCAACGCTTCCTAAAAAGCTTACCATAAGTGTGACGTGAATCGACCATCACGATCTGAAATGATTAACACCGGCACACCATGTCTCGCTACAATCTCATTGGTATAAATCTTTGCTAATTTCTCCGTTTTGTAGTCTTCACGAATAGGTAAGAAGTGAGCAGACTTGGTCAATCTATCCACAACGACCCAAATCGTATCATGTCCACTGCTACTTTTAGGTAACTTTATGACAAAGTCCATTGTTATCTTTTCCCATTTCCACTCAGGAATTTCTGGTTGCTGAAGAAATCCTTATGAACAAACAAGACGCCAAGCCGAGGTTGCTCCGGTGGGTTCTTCTCCTACAAGAATTTGATATCACCATCTGTGATAAAAAAGGAAGTGAGAACCTCGCGGCGGATCATTTATCTAGACTTGAGAATCCTCATAAGGATGTGTTAGAAAACAAGGACATAAATGAACATTTTCCTTTAGAGACTCTTGGTAAAATTTCTAGTGAAAATACCCCATGGTTTGCAGACTATGCAAATTTCCATGCGGGGAATTTTATCATCAAAGGAATGACAACTCAACCAAAGAAGAAGTTTTTCAAGGACGTTAAACATTATTTTTGGGACGATCCCTATCTTTTTCGAATATGTGCGGATCAGATCATTCGAAGGTGTGTGCATGGGCAAGAAGCTATTGATATCCTCAAAGCTTGTCATGAAGGACCCACCGGGGGCCATCATAGTGCTAATCTCACCGCTCCAAAAGTATTTGATGCCGGTTTCTTTTGGCCAACCATATATCGAGATGCCCATATGATGATCAAATCTTGTGATACGTGTCAAAGACAAGGCAAAATTTCACAACGAGATGTTTTTCACAACGAGATGAGATGCCTCAAAACGCTATTCAAGTTTGTGAAATCTTCGATGTATGGGGTATCGATTTTATGGGACCATTTCCGTCTTCACATGGGAATAAATACATCCTCGTAGCCGTTGATTATCTTTCAAAGTGGGTGGAAGCAAAGGCGCTCCCCACAAATGATGCTCGAGTTGTAGTTAAGTTTTTGAAATCTCTTTTCGCCCGATTCGGAACACCTAGAGCTATTATAAGCGATCGTGGGACCCATTTTTGTAATGATCAATTTGCTAAAGTAATGTCTAAGTATGGGGTCACTCATCGTCTTGCTACCGCTTATCACCCTCAAACGAGCGGTCAAGTGGAGGTGTCCAATCGTGGCTTGAAACGTATTCTTGAAAGGACGGTTGGAGAAAACCGTGCCTCGTGGTCCGACAAACTAGATGACGCTTTATGGGCATTTCGTACCGCTTTTAAGACACCGATTGGTTGTACGCCTTACAAACTAGTGTACGGAAAGTCTTGCCATTTACCTATCGAGTTAGAGCATAAAGCATATTGGGCTTTGAAACATGCTAATTTCGATCTTAAAACCGCGGGTGATCACCGGAAGCTTCAACTTAATGAACTTAATGAGCTTCGTGATCAAGCTTACGAGAATTCTTTGATATATAAAGAGAGGACGAAGAAGCTTCACGACTCAAAGATCCGCATTTTCAATGTTGGTGATCGAGTTTTACTCTTCAACTCTTGTCTAAAGATATTCTCGAGAAAGCTTAAAACGGTGGTCAGGGACTTTCACATCACCAAAGTTTTTCCTTACGGACCATTGAGTTATCTCAACGATGGTCCGAACTTTAAAGTGAATGGTATCGTGTGAAAGCATTACTTCGTGGGGA
This sequence comes from Tanacetum coccineum, assembly GCA_026074375.1. Classification (NCBI taxonomy): domain Eukaryota; kingdom Viridiplantae; phylum Streptophyta; class Magnoliopsida; order Asterales; family Asteraceae; genus Tanacetum; species Tanacetum coccineum. The sequence continues at coordinate 48,699 of BQNB010035717.1, read as the reverse complement.
CTTACCACCAAGGTAGTCCCGGGTTATTCCACACTCTCTCCAAGAGTTGAAGCTAATTCGGGGATCGAGTCAAGTATGTGACTCGGTACTAAAAACAAAGCGACTTCGTGGGAGCACCCTCATGCTTATCTTTATTTTCTTTCTTATTTCTATTGTGCTGTGAGAAGCTTGTACTCTGCCATTTTGGTTGTTGTTATGTATTGTGATTAGTTTGCAGGATTAACCAACAAAATTTGTAAGACTCTCGTGTTCGGTGTTGTGTCCGGTCCATCTAGCTTCTAGCCTTTTGGCTTGCATTCGTTTGGGAAATCCGATATCCTAAGGATTATTATCAACTTCTGTTTCTTTTTTAGATATTTATAACCGAGTTAAGATTTTTGTGATATTTCTTCCAGGCTTGAGTTATGCATTCGACCATTTTTGAGTTCTAGTATGGGGTTTTAATCTTAGGCAAGGAAAACATGAGGGACAATGTTTAATTTTAGCTGTGGGGTAGTATACTTCGATATAATGCTTACCTACTTTTAGCCCGTTGTTCTCACGTACCCGTTTCCACCAAAATTTCAAAAATATAAATATTTTTAGAAATTTCAAGAAATAAAATAGTGATTTGTCTCATTTTGAATTTCTTGCTGGGTAGAATTATAGTAGATTTTTGACCCGATCACAGCGTGTGAGCTTGCATGTTCCTTAACTTTTCAGGCGACGCGTTCGCGAAAATTCACGAAAAACGAAAAATGATAGAGTTAAGTATGAGTGGGATGCTATACAATAGAATAGTTGGACAATCTTAAGAGTTAGTATGTAATTGTGACTTTTTCTCCATAAGCTCTTAAGGATTAATATACGTGTTGTTTTGGAGATTAAACTTTATCAACACTTTTTATGTAATATATAGCATAATTTTAGTCTTAGTTCTAACTTATTACTGAATTTTTCAAAAGAAAGGTCTTTATTAAATTTTTTTTAAAAATGATCGATAATATAATAAACACATAACTGTGGGTGATAAAAGTTTACTTCTTTGCCGGCTCCAACCAAATTGTGATTAGTCTTATATGAAAGCATAGTATGAATAAAATATGAGACTGTTAAAAGTTTGTTGCATCTTGCCCGGCTCACAACGATGTTGCAACCTATCTAAAAGGTCAAAGGGTTATAATTGCAATAAATATTAAGTTTAAAAATTAATAAATAGATTTCTTTTGTGTAAAATTAAATATATGCTTTTGAACTTTGACTATTCTATTTTAAAAAAAGCTATTGTATAAACGGGAAACTTGAGAGTTTTTGAAAGCTTTAGGTCGTGAGTCCCGATACTTAGTCTCTGCGGTGTGTCATTAGCCTGGTCACTTAGCCGAAGTTGGGATGTACCGAGGGACGAAAAGTCGTTACATTAGGATGATCTCGCTTCAAAACTCATTATTCTCGGTGGAACGTGAAGTATAGTATTTTGCATAAGTTGATGCTGGTGGAAATGCAAAATCAGCACATTCTCCTAAGATATAGTAATTGTGGGAGGTAACAAGTTCACCACTTTGCAACTATGAGTAGTGTTAGTTTTAATAATATTTAGCTGTGATTTCGTTTAAAACTTGGTTTCGAAAGTTAAAAGGTCAGGCGATGAAGTTATCCGTTTTGGCGCATTCTCAGATGAAATGCATTTGTTATATGATCCTAACTGTTAGGAAATATCGAAAGTCGAAATATTTAAAGTTATCTTAAAATGGAAAAGTTTGAAAATGGACAAATGGGGTGTTTTATAACTTGTGATGTCTTAACTCTCTCCTCAAAAATCTTTGCTACTTCAAGATTAGTTTGGGAAGTTTTGAGGTATTGGTTGTAAAGCATATAATATTGTGTGAGGGACAACATTCGCTTAGTTTGGAGATTTGAGATGTGCGAAAAAAACATATCTTTTTATATGCAAAATTGTTCGTTAAAGGCCAAAATTATGATAAATACTTGATATTGTCGTTTTGTCTTTCGTTTGTGTATGTACAGATATTCGCAAAAATCTCTAGAACGGTCAAAGTCGGAAAACACGGACACGGGCAAAGGAAAGATCCAAAAAGAGCAGAAATTGCTATCAATGGTAATAAAGTTCCAATCTTGGTAACACTGGTCAACCACAGAAGACAAACCCTCAAATACCACAAAATGCCTAAATGTTAAACATCAAAATTTATAAGGCCCTAAACCCTAACATCGTTAGTCATTATACTAACGGGTGTAACCAGATATAATAAACTTTGTTTTACCTAAACCTTATACTCGGCCATCCCATATTTTTTTATAAAAAGCCAAAGTCAACGACCTAAACTCGAGTCAAACCCATTTATGTCAAATAGGGGCGTAACCTTTTACTATCATGTCGTCTTTCGCATTAAACTAAACTTAAATAAGGGTAATAGCAAGTGACAGAGTGCTTAGCTATTCGAGTTACAAGTACAAGTGGAAAGTTAGGACTTCATAGGGCTTTATTGGTCGAAGCCCTCAAGAAGGGACACGCGAATATGAAAGAAACACACAAGGACAAGGTTTTTTACGCTAAATCCTAGCCAAAAGAAGCACAAAAGGTCTGACACATGGAATGCCATGTTGGCAATCCGTGTGTATCTCAATCACTAATCCAGCGGTCATAAGGTTAGATCCAATGCTGGACAAGAATTCAAGGTACGTGTTACAGGGGTGTAAGATCAAGGCTATAAGCTCATCCTCAGGTCTATAAAAGCGCGCCTCATCACAATTGGAGGAGCTAGTTAGTTTTTTAATTTTTTTTAAGCTTATTAATATTTTAGCTTTACATAACGCCCCTCCCCCCCCCCCCCCCCCCCCTTCATTTCAAAATGTTTTCGCTTAATGTTTAGCGTAATGTAATTTCCTTTTTCTATTGTTAATCAGTGTATTATTATACAATTAAGTTTCCTTATTATGCTCTTTTTTTTAAAGCTCACTTTTAATTAAATCCTGTTTATTAGCTGTTAATGTTTCATAAGTCTTTAATAAGCTCATCTTAAGTCTCTGAGTCTTAAGCTCAGTTTGAGTTCAAATTAGGCTTCTATAGACTTGAACAATCTTAAAATGCAGTATATTACCTGAGATTAAAGCACTTTTTGGAATGATGTAGCTAGCCAATTGGACGAGCACATAGGAACTTTATAGCTATTTCCTTTCAGTTGCTTCCAGAAGTATAAGCTAGAGACTTGAAAGAAGCTCCTTGAGCTTTTTTTTTTTTTAAAGCTTGTTTAGCTAAGGCTTTTGTAATGTTTCTTAAAATTTCATCGTCTTTGCTTAACTAGTTATATTTGCTATATTTTCAGCTTATTACTTGCTTATTAGTGCATAACTGTTGTCTTACGGTGTTATTAATTCCATGTTTGATTATTACTGTTTTTGAGTTTAGTTAATGGAATCTTCGTTTTTTCATATTTAGTCTATAAATACTATTAAAAAACCATAAAAAATATTAGCATATTTTTTAGCTTAGTGTTTGGCTTATATGCTTATTACAGACTGTTTATTATGGTTGTTATAGGTGCTTAAACATCTGGTATTTGAATTTTGTGCTTTCCTAATCTCAATTTTCATAAGCTTAAATGGATTGAGTGTTTTTAAAGGGGGTGTTTGGCATAGCAGTATAACTACAAGTTAGTCTGCTAGTGGCATTTTGGTTTAGGATTTTGGTTTTTTCTTTCTCTAAGTCTTGTTATATGTCTAGATTTATAAGCTAGGTTAGAGTTTAGTGTAGTTTTCATAAAGGTTAGACTTATTAAATGTCTAAGATTGTTAAGCCTCATTGATCAACCTATTTCTTAGTTGATTAGTAATGAATATGATTCTATTTGCTCTTAGTTGTGTGTTTCATGAGTGTTAGAAGTAGTGCTTTAAGTCTGCATCAAATGTTTTAGCGTTTGAATAAGTGTTAATAAAACATATCTTTACTGCTAAAAAGGAGCTTAAATGACCAAAACAGACAAAAAAAAAAAAACTTGCAAATATATGTTGGCTTTGCATTTGTATTGTGCAGAAGTGGATATCATTCAAAACGACAGAAAACCAAGCCAAATGACAAAATGTGCATGGAATGAAAAAGACTGTGCAAAATAAGGCCAAAGCTCCAAAAATGCCCAAAGTCAGTAGTCAATATTAATGAATCAGAGTCAAAACGGAGCCGGAACTGAAGAATTCTATTGGACTGCAATCTTAACTTCTGCTGGGCAGGGATAAGCCCAACAGTATACTTATGAAAGATGTGAAGACCATATGGGCCTCATCTATTTCAGACAGGCCCATTGTGTGCAAATTGACAAGACGTGAAGATTTGAAGGCCCCAATTAGCCAGTTAAGTTACGCCAATCTCAGCATTGTACACATAAACCATTCTGAACCTTATTGGGCCTAAAAAAGCCCAATAACTATAAGCTAAACCTTATTGGGCGCCAGACACACTCAATTGGGCAATACAAGCCACAGCAATAACAATCCCAAGCCCACAAGTGCCATTAATCCGTTTTACATAACTTTTGGGACTTAAGTTGTCATTTTTAAGTGTTTTTATAAAAAGGTCAAGTGGTAAAACTAAGTAAGAGAAGGACTAAATGCCAAATTGCAGTTTTCTTTTTTTAAATTAAACACAAGGGCTGTTTTGCAATTTTCCAAACCTTTTTATTTCTTTTAGTTATAAAAAACGACTAGACCAATACTTGTCTTTCTAAACATGTTTATAACGATTTTTAGGGCTTAAGAAACTGAAAAGAGAATGAACAGATGGGGGGCAACTGCTTGCTTCTTTCCCCATTCGTTTTCTTTTAAATCTGCAAACCAAAGGTACCCGTAACCCTTGGCGCCAAAAACCCAACCCCTATCCCACTGTTCTTTTTGCAATACCACTCCCTGTACACTTTCTACATTCTAGGCTCATTCCCACACCTCCCATTTACCCCTATAACTTTCAGTTACAAATCCGCAAACCCGAAGTCCATGAATGGTGAATGATATAACAGGAATTAATGGAAGGCTAGGATTGCTTGATTAACTTGGTTGGGGTTCTACTCTCATTCAACCTAGCTAATCACAAGACAAAGATAAGGCTGAGAGATAGCTATAAAGAAAGAAGGACAAGCGAGCACACCACAAATTTTTTTACTATGTTTGTTGTTTATTATAATTCCAAGTCTTTTCTTTTATCATTTAAGTGTCTAATTCTGTTCTTTTTAAATGTTTTATGTTTGTAACATTCTCAAGTTTTAGAATAAAAGTTAAAAAGTTTTTGGGAAGTTGCCATTGCTTCGGGGAAATTTCAAGCCTCATTAATTGTCTTTAATTCTGTTTATTTTCTATGAAATGTGCTTAAGGTTGTTAAAACAATACTTGTACTCATTCACTCAGCCTTATTTTTCCAAAAAAACAGTTTTCAACTTTTTTTATAAAATAAGGGGTGTTTGGATAATCCAAAAAGGGTCATAATGGCGGGTTTATCATGGGTTCAAGTGCACTCAGCCCAACTATTGGCTGAGTGTGTGGGGTTAATTAAGCCACTTTAATCACCATTTTTAGTTTTAAATAAGTTTTTTAAATGTCTTTTATTCATTCATGTCAAAATCTATAAATAAGCTACAATCAAGCTTAAGTGCTCTAAGCTGCGTATGCTGCTTAGCAACATTGTTTTTTGTGCTATTTGTGTTGTTTCTAGTCTTTGCAAAACCTTGTTCTGTCCCTTTTGAGTTCCCATGATAATAGCCAAGTCAAAATAACATAAGTCATTTGAAATTAGTCAACTTTAAGCCAATATTCAGCAGTTTTTTTAAAAAAGCCCTTAAGCTCTCCTATTTGACAATCGTCATTTGCCTCATTTGTTAACCTGTTTGGATTTTGTTTTGGCTAAAAAGCTCATAAGAGCTTATTGAGTTAAGCTGATAAGCCTTAAGACTCAATGCTTATTCCCTGTGATGAGCACCATGATTTAGCCCTTTTTATCTAGTTATTTTTGTACTAGACTTTAGGATCTTATTGCTTTTATTTATAGCTTATTACTAGTCCTTTAAGCTCCCAAGATTTTATAGCTTATCTCCCTTATTTAGTTAGCTTATTTAGGCCTTAAAGTAGTCCTTTTTCTGTTTTCTTTTAAAACTGTTAATATAGCTTAAGTAATTTTCAGCTTATTTTAGGGCTTATTAGATTTCCATAGCTTATATTTCGGCATCTCCCTCTCCATATTATCTGTCCCTTGTTTTTTGCTTATTCTTGCATAGCTTTAAATCCCAATAAAGAAACGAAAATAAGCTTACTAAGCTTATTAAGTTTCTGATCAGTCCAAAAGATCTCATTTTGTGCTTCTTATTTGAGATCAGCCACATAGTGCTTATTATGAAAAATGTTGCCATTAAGCCCCTCTATAAGTTTGCTTTTTTGAGTTTTGGCTAATAAGCCATTAGACTTAGTTTGCATATCGGGTTCTTCTCAGGGGGGACCATTAGTGTAATTTCACTTTCTTAGTTAACCTTGTTTATCCCTTTTGTTATTAGCCTTTTATGCGTTAGTCCATGTGTCTTTACTCGAGATATGTCCTTATAGTTACACTTTAGTTAGTTTTATTTAATTTAATTAATTAAAATTTAGGTTAAAATTTAATTTGTATAGATTACTTTTTATTTAAACAGCTAAAATTTGGGCATTTTTATATTTTAGAATTGTTAACTTTTCTTTATTTAATTTTATTTTGTTCAGAATTTTTTTATAACTTTATTTTTTGGCTATTCTATTTTCTTAGTTTTAATTAATTATTTAATCTTTAAAATCATAATAACATCCAAAAAATTAATAAAAAAAGATTTTTCGTTTTTTATAAAAATTTTGTTTTGTCTTTAGTGTATAGGAAATATAAAAATTTGTGTGAGGCTTAATATTTCGTAAATTTTCAGTTTAGACCGTTTTTACCGGTGGTTTACCTGTTTCTTTTCGTTTTACATTCAACGACGACCTCCAGTTTTTTTATTCTAGTTTTTTTTTATTTTTCAAATTACTTAATTAGGATTAATTTTGATTTTTAATTTAAATTAGCATTTATTTTCTTAATTTTTAGTATTTAGGTTTCCCGATACCTGATTCTGTTCCACGTATTTTAGTATAGATTTAATTTTAGGATTTCCCTATAACTAATTTTGTTTCCCGTAGTTTTTAAGATCCCCATTTCCTATATCTGTTTCCCGTAGATTAAATTAGGTTTTATTTAATAAATTTTAGTTGTAATTATATCCGTGTTTCCCATATATATTCTCCATCATATCATTTCTCATCAAACCAGGATACTTTCAATTGCGTCGTGGGACATCGACCCGGGAATAATCTTCCGGATCTTTTTTATAATTGATTCATTTATATATGTAATTTCTTTGTGTTGGTTTTGACTTTTGACTTGGTTAAGGGCAATTTGGTGAGGATTTGCATTTGTGGTTGATTTTAATATGTATGCAATTTGACGAATCAATTTTTGACCGCCGCTGCCGGGGAGGCATTTGCTCGATTTTTATCGACTTTGATCTGAACTTTGTCTTATTGTTATATATCATATTACAAAACACAAAATATTTTTCTTTTTCCTTTTTATAAGTACATTCATATAAAAAAAAAAAAAAAAAAATAACCAAAAAAAATCAAAAAATATAAAAATGGTCCCTAAAATTAAATTCTTAACTATTGGTAAGCATACCAAAATATAATATTCCTCATGAGGTATTATCATAATAAGTTCCGCGTGAACTACTGAGTTTCCAATCGAACCAAAGATTTAAATTGCCTTCTGTGGCACTTACGACTATACGGCTCACCTCATTTTGATTAACAAAATATAAAGTGGTATAAGGAGGGTTTGTTTTCTAGGAACTACGACCGAAAGGAGAATAAGTTCGCGCTATTCCTACTCACTCAGCTCACTCTGTGGTTTTTTCATGTTTCTTGAGAGCTACGTGAAGTAAGATCGATTATTTGGCTTAAGTTGCTCTATCTCTTCGTTGTCGTTTAAAATAGTTGTGAATATATTTTAATCCAAAAATCAAAAAATTAGTGTAACTTCTTTTTTATGTCCATTTTGTGCATGCGCACTCGTCTCAGTCCTCTTGTGAGCAACGTTCCTTCCACCAGGAAGGACCGCAAGTTGTTATCAATCTCTTCGTATTGAATACCCATTTCAGGATGGATCCTACGTTAGAGCCAATGGCAGACACTCGAACTATGGTCAAATTGCTCCAAGCACCCACCGAGGAGGTACGAGGACGCAATCCATTATTCTGAGATTGTTGGACAAACAATTTCGAGCTAAAGCATGGGTTAATCATCTTTGCCAGAACAAAAGTTCTTCGGTCTTGTCAAGATGACCGCTATGCTATATCCGTTACTTCAACAAGATCACCTCACAATGAGGGGTCCATGTTCAATTGCTTACGATTAAGCTTATGCCTATTTTTCCATTCTCTATCGACGGGAGAAGCCCGAATATAGGCTAGAAAAAGAACCCCCTCGATCCATTAAACTTGGGACGATTTGTATCCAAAATTCATCAAATCAGTTTTCCTCCTTCATAGACGACGAAAATTTGCAAATGAGTTCACCAGATTCTGCTCAGAGTTTTCGGTCGATGAATCATTTTATGAGGCTTGGGATCGTTTCATTGATTTACTTAGGGATGTCCAACATGATTTCTCAGAATTGCAAACCATTGGTTACATTCTATAAGGCTTTGAAACATTAATGATCAAGATTCATTGAACTCCGCAGCAGGTTGGAAACGTTTTGGACAAAAATGCCTGCGATGTTTAAAACCTAATCGCGAGCAAGTCCCCAAAGTACTCGCAAACACGGAGCTAAGGCAGTTGTTGCAAGGTTAAGTACAATCTCTTCAACCAAGCTGGTTTCATTGATGTCTGCTGAACTTAATGGATATTGTACCGGCATTGCTCTTAGACAGAAGAACCATGCTTCTGCTCCAGCTCAGCTCCTGCATGTCAAAGCAGTTGAGATAAGTTGTGTTACTTGTGGTGGTGCCATTCGCATAAGAAACTGTCCAGCCACTTCATGGACGTCTTTTATCGGGAAACATTTTGAGTATGTCGTCACATGCCTCGCTGCAGCTAATTACAAACCAAGAGTACGGCATCAATTTCGATCACATGGGTGCAAATATATTAGAATCCAGGTTTTTCCACCCGTTCAGAACTTCAAGTAATAGTGCTAACAATTTCAATTGGGGCGAATACATTAAACCAACAACGGGAGAGCAATTTAACCAAAACAGAGGTGGATATTTTAACAGTCCAATTTCATTCAGAATAACTTCTAGGCCCAGGTTAATTAGTTCCAGCTTTCAATGCCTCCCGTTCCTCAGACACACAGTGTCACCAGAACGATTTTTGACAACTACGTCAAGGCTTAAGGATGCTTATCATGAGTACCATGCAAACTAACTCCAAAAACCAGAGTCTAGAGCAGCCAAAATCGAAACAACAACAAATTGAATTAATACAAATGGCAATCTGACTGGATTGTTGCTAAGTTTGGTAACTGCAATACGCTTTACTTCAGGTTGGGACATCTGGTAACACAGTTATTCATAGAGAAGACTTATAGGTATCACTACCCCGAACAAATAGCGGTGTTGCATATCAAGGACCTCCAACTTCCTACTTCTTCAGTAGTGAAGCCATTACCCTGAGGTGGGACAAGGGACAAGTGCACTTCTTGTACAACAAGTACCGCACCCGTTCAACTCCGGTGGTCTTGAACAATACAACTCCAGTTTTAGAGCCGATTGTTGCTCTGTTGTTGCTCCGTGCCCAAACAATAAACCTTCAGTTTTTCTTCCATATCTTCGAGGGTGATAATGAGCAAGAGCGTAACTCAGCTTATGAACAAATCGGACAACTTTATGAAATCTTCAAGAGATGAGTTTCGAGATTAGTTTTCGGATGCTCTTGTTTTGATGCCCAAATTCGCTCGATCTAAGATCCTTACTTCGGGAAATAAAAGAGAAACTTACTGAAGTGGCTCGAACATCCATTGACCTGTCTAGTCGAACTTCGATGCATGAACAATTCGTTTCGGCGGGTTCTGAACAAGATTACCAGAAAACTGAGTCCCGTCAAGTTCCTGTTCCTTGTGAATTTCCGGGATGGATGAATGACTTTCATTAGCTGATCTCTGGGTGCTGCCTTATCTATGCCATTTTAGTCTGGGAAAAAAAGCTTTCACTTCCTGATCTTACTCCGACTTGCATGACACTCGAACTTGCCGGTTCGATCAATTCTAAACCAATGGGAATTGCAAAGACTCTCGTTCTAAGTTGGTGTATTTCACTTTCAGCCGACTTTGTGGTTGTAGATTTTGAGCTAGACCCGAGGTCCCTTTAATTCTCGGGAGGTGGTCTTAAAAACGCGTGTGCTTTGATTGATGTGCACAAGGGTGAAGTTAACTCTTAAATAGGAAGTGAAGCCATCATTACAATTGATCAGACTTCGAGTATTCGGCAATTCATCACATGCGGAAACAAGATTGACGTCAATTGATATGGCTGTGAGGAATACTCTCAAGAAGTTCGTGGTTTTACTGATATCATCGCGAGTGGAAATTCACCTCGTATTATGATCAACATGTTGCTCTTCTTCCCATACCTAACTCCATTTGGGGATAGTGATTTTCCTGCTTCTCGAAAGTAAGCCGGACTCTTTCCTTGGTCTAGCAGGATGATACGGATTGTCACAGCATAACTAATCCATTCTTATTGATCTGAAAGGGGAATTTTATTCTAGAAGCCATCTTGAATAGTGAACCACCACTTCCCTCCAAGTCAAGGAACTTATCTCCAGAAGTCGAACACTGAGCTTTAAGGTCTGTGAACACTAATACAGCCAATTCTTCGTTGATGAAAAACTACTGAGGTTACACAAGGAACTGCTCTCCCCATCTCGAGTATGCAGATTTTTGGAGGGAAACAACAGTTGCCGTCTCATATTGCTAGAGTTGGATGTTGAGGAAAATCCGTCTCTGTAAAAGTGCTAAAAGTCCCACAAGCGAGCTCTCGTGGAACACTCTTTCTGACATTCAGGTATAAACCGGACATTTAGTTACCACAGATTTCTTATGGAAGAAGGACTATGACGCAGCGGTCCACACATCCAAAGAAGAGTAAATCCAAAAATCCAGAATGTTATTAAAAAGGAGCTAATTTAACTTATTCCAAGCTAATTTGAATGAAAAACTCTACGAAGCTGGATTGATTTACCCTATCTCCGACAGTCCCTGGGTTTTTAGCCCGTTACTGTGTGTTCCAAAGAAGGGAGGGAATGGATGTGGTAGTGGAACGAGGAAAATGAGTTGATTCCAACTCGTTGGTTACGGTGGCGAGTGTGGCATTGGAGCTCTTTCGTAAGTTAAATGAAGCAACCCGGCAACAGTGACAACTTCCTCCTACCGTTCATGGTCCAAATGCTTGAGAAGATTAGCGAGGGAATGATATCTACTGTTTTCCTCGTGGTTCTCTCCCGGTTATTTCCAAATCCCATTGACCCCCGTGATACAAAGAAAAAGACTATTTTACTTGCCCATACGGAACGTGTTGCTACGTCTGATGACCTTGGCTTATGCAGTTGCTCCAGGCAGTTTCAACGAGGTTATGTTAGCAACTTTTCATGACAATGGTGAGAAGAGAGGGAGTCTTATGGATACAGAATTCTCGGTCTTTTGGGAATTTCTTTCAAAAACTGCTCTCCCGTTTAGACCAACATGCTTCAAGGTGTGAAAGACACCAACTTAAGTCTTAATGGCGAGGAAGAGCCTTTTATGGTCAAAGAGGCATTGTTCGGCATAAGATTTTAAGCAAGGGATTGAGGTTGCAAGCCAAAATCGATTGCGTATTGCAAATTACCTCATCCCACCAGTCCAAAGGAATTAGGAGTTTTCTCGTCATGCGGTTTTTTACGGCGGTTATTCCCCCCCCCCCCTGGATTTCCTCAAAAATCTCGACCAATGACCTATCTCTTGAGAAGAAAACTTCATTCTCTTTTCGCTGATGCATCGAGCATTCCAAGCATTGAAAGATAGACTTACGGAAGCTCGTCTTTGATTGCTCCAACTGGGACTTCCATTTGAGCTTATGTGCGATGCAAGCGGATTTCGCCATAGGTGCAGTTTGGGGCATCGTCATGAGAAAACATTTTGCTATCCACTATGCTAGTAAGACCTTGATTGAAGCACAACACGAACTACACTCGGAATGAAAAAAAAGGGGGGGGGGAAAAAAAATTACTATGCTCCATAGTGTATGCTTTTCGAGAAAATTCAGTCTTCACCTCATCATGGAAACAAAAGCATGGCAATACGGGACATTTCGCACTTAAGTATCTCTTTGCAAAAAAGGATGCCAAGGCGAGTTGCTCGATGGGTTCTCCTCTCCAAGATTTGACTTCAAAGTTATTGAATAACTAAAGGTGCCTGAACTCGAGCCGATCATTCTGTCAGATTGGAATAACCCGGTATGAAAACCGTCAATGATCCTAAAGAGATAACTGATCGTTTTCTCCTTGTGAGTTAATATCGGTGTCTTCTCGTGGAGATTCTAGACCCGTGGTTGCGGACTTTTGCAAAATTACCACGCGGAGTAGATTCATTGTGAAGGGATGTCGACCAAGAGAAAACAAAGTTTTCAAAGATGTTAACACTATTTCTGGCCGACTTCTGTTTAAAATTTGGCGATCAAGTGATCAGGCGAGGTGTGCAGACAATGTGCTCTTGAGATTATCTCAGCTTGCCACAATGGACCCACCGGGGGACATCATGGCGAAAAACCTCACAGCCAAAAATATCTTGACTCGGTTCTCTTCTCGGCCCACCATCTATAAAGTTGCCCAGCGTTTGTCTAGAAATGTGACCGTGACAACGTCAAGGAAAAACTTCACAACGTGATGAGATGCCACAAAAACTCATCCAAGTTTGTGAAATCTTTGATCATTGGTGGCATGAACTTTATGGGCCCGTTCCCGTCTCTTCACGAGGGAACAGTATCTTCTGTCAGGCAGTCGACTATTTGTCAAATGGTTTGAAGCGGAACGCGCTCCCACCAATGATGCCCGTAGAGTAGTTTGCAAATTTCTGAATCTCTCTTCGCCAGATTGCGTGCTCCCGTGCAATCATAAGTGATCGCGGAAACCCATTTTTGTAATGACCAGTTTGCAAAGGCTCTGCGAAATTTGTGAGTTATCAGTTCTCTCCAAGCTTATCACCCACATAACAAGTGGGCAAGTGGAAGTATCAAAATCGTGGCTTGAAAAAGAATCTTGAAAGGACCATCGGTGAAACCGTGACACTATTTCCTTGATCCCATGCTCCAGTCGGACAAATATTAGATGATGCACTATGGGCCTTCCGACAAGCTTACAAAACACCATCGGGTTACTCCTTACACAGCTTTTGTATGAAAGGCATGCCATTCTTCCATCGAGCTTGAGCACAAAGCTACTGGTGCCTAAAGCAAGCAAATTCGTTCTGTAAATTTCGGAGTGATCACGGAATGTGTCAACTCAAATGAAATTAATGACTTTCGTGTCATGCTATGAGAAACTCTTTGATCTATAAGTCCAAAACAAAGTGGGCTCCATGACTACTTAAGATCAAACCGTGGTTTTCAACATTGGTGATCGAGTCCTCCTCTTTAATTCCAGATTAAGATTTTTTCGGGCTAACTAAATCAAGTTGGAATGGCCTGTCGCCATCATAAAGTATTTCCGTACGGTCAATGATGAGCTTTCTCTCAAGCCAAGAGGCCATATTTCAAAGAGAATGGTCATTCGGGTAAGCAATTACTTTGGCGGGACCATACACACTTTGGTAGTTCCAGATCTCTCCAAAACTTTCCCCAAGGATCAATAAATCCTTGTGATGGGTAAAGCATCTGTGACCCTTAACAAGCGCTTCGTGGGAGCCCCCTGGCTTATCCGTAGTTGTTATTAGTGTTGTTATTTTGTGATGATTGAGATAGCTTGTCTTTTCTTCTACCCGTGTTTCCATGGTGTTGTTATTGTTTATTGTCCAAGGATGCCCGGATTTGTGAAGACTCTCATTTTTGTCATTCATAAGAGTTTCACATCTTCTGCTTCAATTCGTGGGAATCCGATATCTAATCTTATCGACTAACGGTTTTATCTTTTGGCATACCTCATAAATGGCTTAGGAAGTTCATGAAATACCCTTCAAAAATTTTCAGAGGACGATGTTTAGTTCTAGTTTTGGGGGGGGTATTTCGATTTGATGGTTTCCTGCAGCCATCTATTAACGTAAAACCCGTTTTTTACAATCCCAAAATACCAAGTAAAATGAAAAAAAAATTGACAAATTTTCAAAATATATAAGTGTTTTGTCCAGTTTTGCTTTTTTTTGGGTAGTATAAGACTAATTTTTGACTTGACTATCGGGGTGTTGAGCCCTAGCTAGTTCCTTTAGGCCAAGCTTTCACTGAATCTCTATAGCTTGAATTTTAAAAATCGTGAAGATCGAGAACTGCTAGAGTTTAAAAATAAGTTTATGTGCCAAGCAAGATTCTTTTAAAAGCTCTACTACAAGTAAACTTGTGGGTTTTTCTCCCGTAAATTTCTAATCCCACTAATCTATGTATCATTTATAATTAACTAAGTCAATCGTGTTTTCAGAAAAAGCTTCAAATTTTTATCTAGAGTTTTCAAAGCGGATTTATAGTGATTTACTAGATAAATGCCAAAGATGCATGAATGAAATGAGAATGCAACTAAATGCATGAATATTGAATTTTGCCAATATGAGCATGCAGGATGATGTTTTGGAGAAGTAAATGATGTGACGTGATATCCCACTCGTAGAAAGTCGAGGTGGGGTTCAAACTAAGACGTCTTTGCTTCTAAGGATAGGTCATTTTGGTGTGTGTATCTCACTTAGAAGAATGGTCTAGGTGAGGGTTTCAAACTAATGACACCATCTTAGCCAATTTCGAATAAGGTGTTGATGTGATTTCCCATCGCTAGCAACGGGGGGGGTTTTATGAATAAGTAAATCGGTCGAGTTGGCGTTATTATCCTACTTCATTAACCACATGGTAGGTGTTTCAACTAAGGTAACGCATTCCTAGCTTTATGAACTTATGATTATGATTTTGAAAAATTTTGCCAAAAGTTTCTAAAGTTTAAATCTCGAAATCAAGTTCCGAATTAGTCTTACTAAGTTGTTGCTTTGGTCATGATTCATTTTGAATACTGAACTATCAAAATAAGTTGGTTTATGGTTAAAATTAAAATGAGAGTACAACATTCAATCGTATATCCATGTTGGGGAGTGAAATTCTCAAGTCCTAATGTATGCAGGGCTTAACCATATAAACATCTAACGACAATGATTAGTTTAATTGCTTAGTTGGAGCTTGTTGAAAAAATCCTGAGGTCGATGAATTTATCCCGTAGGACAGCCCGTAGATCACTCTACGGATCGCTTCTCATTCTTATGATCCTCAGTGTTGATAACTAAGAAAGGGTCAAACTTGTTTTAAATATGAGAAAAATCCAAGCATATCAAGTTGTAGTTAGTGTAAATTCAGGAAATGTGAAAACCGGGTTACATGTTTACTTCTTATCATTGCGTGAGGGGACACAAAATACCTTCGTTTTTTGGGGGATTTGATAAAGTGCTTTAAATTACACAATATTTTATTTACTCTAAAAGAGCTTTTAATGAACCAAAATCAGACAAAAAATGCCAAAATTATGTTTGTTTTGATTTTGTAATGTGCAGGAAGTGGATCTATCAACGACAGAAAACCAAGCCAAATGACAAAATGAGCATGGAATGGAAAAAGACTGTGCAAATCAAGGCAAAGTCCAATGCCAAAGTCAGAGTCAATATTAAATGAATCAGCAGTCAAACAGAGCCGGAACTGAAGAAAACTTTGGATGCAATCTTAAACCCATTCATGATGGGCAGGGACAGGCCAACAGTCTAATTCTGAAGATGTGAAGACAAATGGCCTCAATCAATTTCACAGCCATTTGTGTGCAAATGACAAAGCTGTTGAAGACTGTGAAGATTTGAGGCCCAATCCTAGCCCAAGTTCAGCCAAATTCCGCCATTGTACACAACAAAACCCACTGAACTTATTGGGACCTTAAACAGCCAATACATAAGCCTAAACCTTATTGTGCCAGACACATCAATTTGGCCAATAAAGCCCAAAAGCCCAAAACACAAAACCAAACCCAACAACAGCCCATTAATCCTTTTTACAAAACTTTAGGGACTAAAGTTGTCATTTTTTAAAGTGTTTTATAAAAGACAAGTGGTAAAACAAAGAGAAGGACTAAAACTGCCAAATGGCAGTTTTCTTTTTATAAATAAAACACAAGGGCTGTTTTGCAATTTTCCAAACCTTTTTATTTCTTTTAGTTATAAAAACGACAAGGACCAATTCTGTCACTTTCTAAACATGTTTATAACTGAATTTTGGGCTTACAGAAAATGAAAAGAGAATGAAAGATGGGGGGGCACTCTTGCCTCTTCCCCATTCTTTTCTTTTAAAATCCTGCAACCAAACGGTACCCGTAACCCCTTGGCGCCAAAACCCAAACCCCCCTCTCCCACTGTTTTCTTGCAATACCACCTCCCTAGTACACTTTCCTACATCTCCCAGCTCATTCCCACCTCCCCATTACCTTAAATACTTTCAGTTCAAAACAATCACACAATCACGATAGTCCCCATGAATGGTGAGATGATATAACAGGAATAATGGAAGGCTAGGATTGCTTGTGAGGCTTCCTACTCTCACAACCAGCTCATCCCAAGACCAAAGAAAGGCTGAGAGCTGCTATAAAAGAAAGAAGACCAAGCCGAGCACCACACAACATTTTTTTACTATGTTTTTAGTTTAATTAATCAATGTCTTTTCTTTTAATTCATTTATAGTGTAATTAGTTCTTTTAAGTTTTAGTTGTAACAATTTTCAGTTTTTTATAAACGTTAAAAGTTTTTGTGAAGTAAGCATTGTCGAAATTTCAAGCCTATTAATTGTTTTTAATTCTGTTTATTTTATTATGAAAATGTGCTTAAGTTGTTAAAACAATATTGTAATCCATTTCTCTCAGCTTATTTTTACCAACAAAAAACAGCTTTTTTATTTTTTTTTTTTGACACACTCTGTTTTATAAATATGGGGGTGTTTTGGATAAGTCCAAAAATGGTAATGGGGGTTATATCATGGTCAAGTGCTCAGCCAACTTTGGCTGAGTGTTGTGGGGTTATTAAGCACTTTAATAACATTTTTAGTTTTAAAATTAAATTTTTAAATTGTCTTTTATATTTGTCAATTTTAAATAAAGTAAATCAAGCTTAAGTGATAATCTGCTTATGCAGTTAAGCACATTGTTTTTTTGTGCTATTTGGTTTCTAATACTTTTCTGGTTGTTGTTTTTGCTCTTATTCAAAGTACCCTTGTTCTGTTCCCTTTGAGTTCACAAAGTAATAGCAGTCAAAATTACATAAGTCATTTTTGAATATTAGTCAACTTTAAGCCAATATTCAGCAGTTTTAAAAAGCCCTAGTCTATTACTTTGAAAAATAAGCTCATTTGTCATTTGTAACCTGTTGGATTTTGTTTAGGCTAAAATGTCATAAGCGCTTATTGAGTTAAGCTGAATAAGCTTAAGGTTCCTGCTTACTTCCCTGGTGTGAGCACCATGATTTATAGCCCATTTATCTAGCTTAGTTTATACTTGACTTTTAGGATTTATTGCTTCTTATTTAATAGCATATTACTAGTTCTTTAAGCTCCCAAGATTTTATAGCTTATCTCCCTTATTTTGTTAGCTTATTTTAGGCTTAAAGTTTCCCTTTTTCTGTTTTCTTTTAAAACTGTTAATATAGCTTAAGTAATTTCCAGCTTATTTTAGGGCTTATTAGATTGCCATAGCTTAAATTTAGGATTCCCCTAGCCTATTTATCTGTCCCCCATAGTTGTAGCTTATTTTGTTAGCTTAAATCTCAATAAGACAGAAAAATAAGCTCATAAGCTTATTATTAAGTTTTTTTGTCTGTCCAAAAGCTCTATTTCTGGATTATCTTTGAGATTCAGACATAGTGACTTATTATGAAAAATGTTGCCATTACAGCCTCTATAAGTTTGCTTTTTTGAGTTTTGGTAAAATTTTTAAATACAACGCCTAAAGTTTTTTTCGGGGGTGGGGGGGGGGGGGAAAACCTTAGTTTGCATATCGGGTTCTCTCTCTAGGGACCAGTAGTGTATTTCCAATTTTTAGTTAACTTGTTATCCCTTTGTTATTAGCTATTACTTCGTTTAGTCTTGTGGTCTTTATCAGTTTAGTCTCCTATAGTTAATCCTTAGTTAGTTTTATTTCATTTTTAATTAATTAAATTAGGTTAAAATTTATTAGTTTAATTTTATTAACCACTTTTTATTTTTAATAAGCAAATTTTGGGCATTTTTATATTTTTAGATTTGTTAACTTTTTCTTTATTTAATTTTATTTTTTTTCAGAATTTTTATAACTTTTATTTTTTGTCTTTCTCTATTTTCTTAGTTTTAATTAATTATTAATCTTTAAAAATTCATAAAAATCCAAAAATTAATAAAAAAATATTTTTCTTTTTTTTAAAATTTTCTTTTGTCATTTAGTGATAGGAAAAATATAAAATTTAGTGTGTATGCTTAATTTTCTTAAAATTTTCGTCTTTAGACGTTATTACCCGGTGCGTTTACGTTTCTTTTTTTTACATTCAAACGACTCTCCGTTTTTATTCTAGTTTTTTTTATTTTTTTCAAATTTACTTATTTAGTTTATTTTGAATTTTTTTAATTCTTAATTTTATCATTTATTTTCTTATATTTTCAGTATTTAGGTTTCCGATACCTGATTCGTTTCCCGTATTTTAGTATAGATTTAGCTTTTAGGGATTTCCTTATAACTAATTTTGTTTTCCGTCGTTTTTAAGATCCCCATTTCCAATATCAGTTTCCGTTAGATTAATTGGTTTTATTATCATTATTTTTAGTTGAAATTATATCAGTGTTTTCACATCATTATTTTCATCATTCAAATTTCTCATCAAACCAGGATTATTTCACTTGCAGACTCGTCTGGACATACGACCGGACAATCTCTTCCGGAATCTTTTTATAATTGATTCTTATATATTTAATCTCTTTGTGTAGATTTTGACCTTTTGCCTTGGTTAAGGGCATTTGGTTGAGATTTGCATTTGTGTTATTTTATATGTATGCTATTTGACGAATCAGTTTTGATCACTCAAGTGCAAACTGCACCAGCAATTTTAAGAAGACAAGTAGCTATTTTCATGATCAATTCTCAGAAGGTAATTGTAGGAATTAGATTTAGATATTTGGCATACAAGTAGATCTAGGGTAGTGGTTAATCGGTCTTAACTTAGTTTTCACATAGTACTCTATTCGTTATTGTTTTTAGCTTTAAATTAGCATTTTTCCTTTTCAAAACCAAAAGGTAATCGTGTTTAGTATATAAGGGTTTTCAAAAACAAGACTTTTTCATTAGCTCTTGTTGAAATTTCAAAATGGTTTTTAAAAGTTGTTTAAGAAGTTTTTTAGGTGTAATTAAGTTATAAGAAGTCCTAGGATTCTTTAGTATTGCGCAACTACTTACGGTACTAAATGGGTGTAGTAACGTAAGTACACATATAACAAATTCATTAATCAACAATAACATTATCATTAACTAACTTAAAATATAATCATAAATTAAAAATAAAATCACCTCTTAAAACTAAACCATCTACACCAAACCTAACTTCATATCTAAAACCTAAAAATTAACAACTTAATATAAAAAATAAAATAATAACAATTCCACTCAAAAACACATAAACTAAACAAAAAAAAATTAAATCAAAAACAAACCCCAATCCCTAATAAAACAAATAATACACTAAACCTCAATAAACAAACTCACAAAATCTAAATCTAAACACCCACTAATAATACCTAATAACAAAAACTTAAAACCCCTAAAACCCCCATTCCCCCCAAACCCCAAATTCCTTATTCTTTTTCTCCTTTTTTTTTCTTTTTTTTTTTTATCTTTAACAAACTCCAAACCCCCACACATACACTAAAAAAAAATCCCAACAAAAAAAAAAAAAATAAATACCACAAATAAAACTACAACTACAACACCTAATATACCTCATAAACAAAAAAAATAAAGACTATCACTAACACACTATCTCCCACTAACTACAAATATCTATATATACATATATATAGACGTGTGTGTGTGTGTTGCTAACACACTCAACTATAAGACCCAACCACAATAATAACCTAGTATGTCCTCTCACCACCTAAACTCACACACACACCCCCCCCACACCTACCCACAAAATAAAACACGTCAGATCACAACACAAATCAATACTTATGAGCCGAGATACAACTGTCACCGCTCACAATATAAACATAAGACTGACTTGAGAGATATAGATGACGTCTATTCAGACAGCTCAGCACGACACTCAGTGCACGCGAACACTTAAACATAACTCACCCTAACATTGGCTCACTAGAGTCTCGCAGCTTCTAAAAATATGTAGAGTAAATTATTAGTTGAGTAGAGATAGTATTAGTTCTTAATTAGATGTGCAAAATTGAGCATCGTTGCTGTATAGAGAGCGCTAATGTCTGCTGCTTGCCTGTAGTGGTGTGTGATGTAATTGTATTATCCTATCTGGTGTGTGTGTAGAGTCCTCACTTTCACCTCCTCTCCCTGCCAACTAAGACTTTCTAACTACAATTATCTCCCATCTGAACTGTGTACTACCCCACATAAATATTTATATAAAAATATCATACATCAGAAGATTAAATCCTATCGCACAAGTTAACTACCTACCTGAAGTATAATACACTATCTTACGAGACTCAATGTACAAACAATGTACCCTAAAAACTTCAGATCTCCTCATCACGTCACACCGTACAACTGTGATCCGCAGTGAGATGTCAGACTACGTCCTAATCTAACATCCCTCCATATCCCTCAATCCCCTAGGTTACTTTATATGCTCAAACCACCTCATACAACTTACACGTCTATTTCCTAACAAACTTTATACCCACCAACTATTATGAAAAACATATCAACTAAATATGTTAGCAAAAAATAACATCCCAAAAATATAAGACTTTAACTTAATTACCAAAATCAACAATCAAACATGAACAACTATACTATACACCAGCAACCCCTCACTCTCACACCCCACCTATGCAGACTCACGCGTACACCGCAGTCTCTTCAGAGTACATGAGTGTGCGCACACATAGAAACGACTCTCGGAGCCTAGTCGTCGCCTGACAATAAAAAATCATCACCCTGATCCCGCACTGCCTCTCTCCACTAACAGACGCTTTATGTTCATTTCTACTTACCCATACCTATAAACCCACACAACCCCAATAACCCTTTCCACCACTATTAAAACCAAACACACTAAATCTTCAATACCACACATATCATATCCATACCCATTACTAGTGTGTGTGTGTCCATACACATTTCCCCTATAGAACTACGATGTATGCTGTATGATCTCCCTACGCTCAACTCTATGTATATTGCCTACTCTTAGATTCCATTACTTAGTTTCTCGCTCCTCGATATCTCTCTACTGTATGTCCCGTGCGCTTAGTCAGAGTTGTGGTAGGATGTGTGCCCAATATAGTGCGTATATGTTTAGTACGTGTCTCTGTCATAGATTGTGTGGTGTATTGTTGTATGTTAGTAGAGATATCTCAAGGATGGTGCGACGAGACGACGTCTAGTGTCCGTGTGAGTTGCGATTGTGTTTATGTCCTTGATGGTTTTAGTTACGCTTCTCTCTCCAATGAGTGTGTAGGATTATGTGATTTATCTGATTGTGGACTCAAGAAACTCGCACTTGGAAGTGCTCTTTGAGCATGGGACGATAGTTGAAGATAACAATGTGTGTTTCAGAGAAAGCAATTACTGTGCTGAGGAATTGTTGAGATCACATGTGGCCTGTAGCTCTCGACAGTGAGTGATTGCTCCGCTGTCAGTGCGTGCTATAGGATGATCTAGATCCTGATGAGCGATGCGCTGTGGAGAGAGATGTATCGTGCGGCTGACTTCATATGGGATGGACGACACTATATCACGACTGTGAGCGTACGCTAAGAATTTAAATTAGCTTAGCGTGGCTGAGAAGAGGTGAGGAGAGTGAGTATGTCGTGTATCGATATGTGTACTGTGTTTCGTTGATACGCGCAGTAGGGATGTGTTATGAGAGAGGAGCTAAGAAGAGATGATGATTGTCGTGAGTATAGCGTAATGGCATGAAAGTGTATATCGAGAGTGTGAAACTAGTGATGTGGCATGCGCTCTTCGGAACCTCAACATAAGACACTTATGAACTATAATAGGGTAAATCACCTAGTGATTTAGTTTATGAGGGACCTTTTGGGGTGCCCCTTGATCATTCTGAACACCTTAGATTCCTTTATGCAAATTTGATAGGAAAATCTGATATGAAGGTTATTTGGTTGGGATACTCTACCTTAGTAAAGCCTTAGATGATATACAACAACAAGGACCAAAAGGGATAGCAGAGAATTGCCATTAACTTTCTTGAAGGATAACCAAATGTGGCTAGGAAACTGGTCCATAATTGGATGTTTGAATTGATTTTCTCACCACTTCAATGAATTTTATTCTTGTTAGTGTAGAACCAATAGCATCAGGAAAAGATAAAGGACCTACTCAGGAATACATACTGCTTCCACTACAACCTCATAGGACAAGGATTCCAATAGAAGATGTTGCTCCAGCTGCACATGAAAAACCTTCTGAAAGTTCTCCTAAAGACAATGATATACAAGATTCAGAAGATGTTATTGATAAGGAAGGACAACATCAGATGCCAGAAGATGAACAAGTCTTGCATGATGAACTTGAGAAGATGGTTACTCAGGAATTGACTGCTAAAGCTATGGATGATGTTTCAAGACAAGCCTTTGAAGAAGAAAAGAGGAGAATTGCATCTCAAAAGAAGGCAGCTCAAGCTACAAGTACTAACAAACTTAGTACTGATAGGCAATCTGTTAGTACTGATAGGCAATCTGTTAGTACTGATAGGCCATTTGTTAGTACTGATAGGCCATTTGTTAGTACTGATAGGTCATCTGTTAGTACTGCTAACACACCATATGTTAGTGCTGCTAGAACTTCCACAGGTGCAAATGCTGGTGAATCATCATTTGTTTATCTTGGAGGAAAAATACCTATTGATGCATCTACTCTCCCTAATGCTGATTTACCCATTGATCCAAATATGCCTAACTTGGAAGATGCTTCTGATACTCTTCCAAATGATGGAATATTCAATGGAGCTTATGATGATGATGAAGATGTGGGTGCAGTGGCTGATTTCAACAACATGGATAACACCATTGCTGTCAGTCCTATTCCCACACTCAGAATTCATAAGGATCATCCAAAAGGACAAATTCTAGGAGATCCTACATCAGCAGTTCAAACAAGAGGGAAGATTCAAAAGGCTTCTTCAGCACAACAAGCCTTGGTAAGTTACATTCACAAACAGAACAGAACAAATCACAAGGATCATCAGAACTGTTTGTTTGCATGTTTTCTCTCTCAAGAAGAACCCAAGACTATATCACAAGCCTTACAAGATGAAAGCTGGGTTGAAGCAATGCAAGAGGAATTGCTTCAGTTCAAACTACAGAAGGTTTGGGTACTTGTTGATTTGCCATATGGGAAAAAGGTAATTGGCACAAAGTGGGTCTTCAGGAATAAGAGGGATGAGAGAAGTATTGTTGTGAAAAACAAAGCACGGCTTGTAGCACAAGGGTTTAGACAGGAGGAAGGTATAGATTATGATGAGGTTTTTGCACCTGTTGCCAGAATTGAGGCAATTAGGTTATTTTTAGCCTTTGCATCATACATGGGATTTACTGTCTACCAAATGGATGTTAAAAGTACATTTCTCTATGGCACTATTGAAGAAGAGGTGTATGTCCATCAACCTCCAGGCTTTGTTGATCTTGCTCATCCAAACAAAGTCTATAAGGTGATCAAAGCTCTTTATGGTCTACATCAAGCTCCTAGAGCTTGGTATGAGACACTTTCTTCTTTTCTGATGGAAAATGGTTTCAGAAGAGGTACCATAGACAAAACATTGTTTATCAAGAAGAAAAAGAGTGACATTATGTTAGTCCAAGTGTATGTAGATTACATTATTTTTGGTTCTACAAGGAAGTCTATGTGTACAGAGTTTGAAAACTGTATGCACAAAAGATTCCAAATGAGCTCCATGGGTAAACTCACTTTCTTTTTGGGACTTCAAGTGAAGCAACAACCTAATGAGTCAGGATAAATATGTAGCTGACATCTTAAAGAAATTTGATTTTTTGTCCATCAGAACAGCTACTACTCCTCTTGAGTCTAATAACCACTGGTCAAGGATGAAGATGGTGTAGATGTAGATGTACATGTCTACAGGTCTATGATTGACTCTTTAATGTATTTGACTGCATCAAGGCCATACATAATGTTTGATGTTTATGCCTGTGCTAGATTTCAAGTCAATCTAAAAGCCTCATACTTAAATGCAGTAAAAATGATTTTTAGGCACCTCAAACATCAACCCAAATTAGATTTATGGTATCCTAGGGATTCACCTTTTGAACTTGAAGCTTACTCAGATAGTGATTATGGAGGAGCCAGCCTTGACAGAAAATCAACAACAGGTGGATGTCAATTTCTTAGTAGAAGATTGATATCTTGGCAATGCAAGAAGCAAACTATTATGGCAAATTCTACTACTGAGGCAGAATATGCTGCAGCTGCAAATTGTTGTGGGCAAGTACTATGGATACAAAATTAGATGATAGATTATGGTTTCAATTTCATGAACACCAAAATCCATATTGATAATGAGAGCACTATAAGTGTTATCAAGAATTTTGTTGCTCATTCAAGGACCAATCATATTGAAATTCGTTTCCATTTTATAAAAGATTGTTATGAGAAGAGACTGATAGAGGTTATCAAGATTCACATAGATTCTAATGTTGCAGACCTTCTCACCAAAGGATTTGATGTCACAAGATTTAACTTTTTGGTGGTTAGCATTGGATTATTGAATCTATAGCTACAATTGAGGGGCGACAAGTTGATTTGGTGTACACTTTGTATAGAATGTTATGTGGACAGACAGATTTTGCCAATGGTGATGTCTTTCATTCAGTTATTTGGGTTTTAGAGAGTCATTAGAGGGAGATATGGATGGTATTGAAGAGTTTTTGTTGTCCAACTTGTTCAATTTTTGGTTAACAAAAGTTAGTACCGACAGGCTTAAAGTTATTACCGACAGGCAAAGTTTGTACCGCTATACAGCCGTTAGAGAAAATACCGGTAGGGGTCTAGAGTGTAATTTTTGGCGGTTTCTTCGTCATTGGGGATGCTACTACTATAAATACCCATCTCAATTACACAATTGATCCTTTTTCGCTCTCTTAATCGATTTCAATTGACAAACCCTGATTATTCATCACCGACAATTCCCAAAATCAAATACACGATGGCTGGTTTGGAATTCTGTTCTAAGCATAATATGGTGGCCTATTTGGAAAAGACGGATGGGAATACAGAGTTTCATCAGATTATGGACTTTCTCACACGCAGTTCAATTTATTATACACTCACTGTAAGTCCCATAGTCCCAACTTCGTTTGTTGAACAGTTTTGGACGACTGCTAAGTCTAGAACAGTCAACAAAATTAGTTATATAGATGCCACAGTTGCTGGCAAGCCTGTGACTATCTCAGAGGCATCAATAAGAAGTGATCTTCTTTTTGATGATGCTGATGGGATATATTCTTTGAATAATCAAGCTATATTTGATAATATTCAGCTAATGGGGTATGAGGGAGACCTGAATACATTAACTTTTAACAAAGCCCTCTTTTCACCCTAATGGAAATTTCTTTTTCATACCATGAATCATTGCATTAGTTCTAAAAGTACCTCTTGGGATCAAATTCCCACTAATATTGCCACAACAGTAATTTGTTTAGCCACTAATCTGAATACAATTTTTCAAAATTAATTTTTGGTGGCATAATACAACACTTGGATGCAACTAAGAAGTTTGTAATGTATCCAAGATTTTTACAAATCTTTTTGAACAATCAGTTAAAAGATGTACCTGTCCCTTTGGACCACTTTCCAGTCCCAACCCTAACTAAAAAGGTCTTGACATTTATGGGTAAAAAGGGTAAGAACTTTTCAGGGAAGGTTACACCTTTATTTGATTTTATGTTGGTTCAACAAACTGAGGATGAGGGTGAGGCTTCTGAAAGACCATATGATTCCCAACTCATACCCTCTCCTACTCACCCAAGTGAAAACCAACATCAAACACATACAGAACCTTCTCCTAGACCTTCTCTTTTTATAGCTATTCTTGATTCTAATCCAGAGGGTTCTGGTGGGAATCATAGAGGTCAATCATCCAATGATATATCCCTTTCAGGGAATGAGGATGGTCTGACACTCCAAAGTGTATATGACCTTTGTGTGTCTTTATGTAAACAGGTCACAGCTCAGGCTAAAGAAATTAAAGCTTTGAAGGCTCGGGTCAAGAAGCTAAAGAAAGGAGTCAAACCACTTCTCACACATCACAAATCCTGGATAAAGAGTGTTGCACTGAAGACATGATTGGCAAGGAAGACTTCTCTGAAGAAAAAGGGGGTACAAAAGGAGTATGTATCCAAACAGGGGAGGAAATCTGTCAAATCTTTTAAGGGTGAACCATCTATGCATAAAGATCCAGCTTTTGATGATCTTGATGATATTGTGGATGATGTAATGAACTACATGGAGTCTGAAGATGCTCAAGATGACGGGAGGACAAGCTTTGTGGTGTTAGAAGAGAAGGAAAGTGCAGATAAGGAAGTAAGTACCGAAGCTCTTGTTAGTACTGTCAAGCCAAATGAAGGTACTGGCAAGAGAAATGAAGGTACTGGCAAGCAAGTTGGAGTTACCGACAGTACAAAAGTTAGTACCGATAGACAAGGTGAAGGTACTGCTAATTAGAATGAAGGGAAAAATGCTACTCAAACAGCTCCAACAAGTACTTCAACACCTACTCCAACAATAGTTGGTGATGATGAGACCATTGCACAGGTTCTCATCATAATGAGTTAGAATAAACAGAAGGAAAAGGAAAAAGGAGTAGAGATTAGGAATGTTGAAGATACTGAGAGACCAAGGCTTACTTCAACAAGATCAATATTGACTTTGAAACCTCTTCCCAAGATCGATCCAAAAGATAAAGGCAAAAAGAGGATTAAAGAGGAAGATGAATCTGATACTGAATCAGAAAATATTATTGAATCTAAAAAGAAATTTAAACAGCTTGCTAATGATGAAGAGGTGGCTAGAAAGGTTCAAGAGGAGTGGGAAGCTGAAGAGGAGAAGAAAAGGTTGGATGAGGACAAAGCTACAAAGGTTGCACTCTCTAATGAATATGATTTCATTAAGGCAAGACTTAATGCTGACAAGATACTTGCGGAAAAGCTTCAAGAGGAAGAGAGAGAGATGTATACTATTGAGCAGAGAACCAAATTTCTTCATGACACCATTGCTGCCCAAAGAAGATTTCTTGCTCAACAAAGATCTGAAGCTATCAGAAATAAACCTCCTTCAAGAAATCAGCTTAGGAACCAAATAATGACATATTTGAAGCATGTTAGAGGAAAGAAGCATTCTGATCTGAAGACAAGAGTTTTGATGAAATAAAAGTTTTGTATGAAAAGATAAAAAGGTTTGATGATAGTTTCATTGCTATTGGTTCAGCTTAAGATGAAAAAATAACCAAGGAGATAAATGAACAAGCTTCTGATGTTTCTAAGAAGAGAGTAAAGAAAGATGACAGTGTCAAGGGATAAATTAAAGAAGAAGAAGGAACTAGAAAAAGAAAGCTTGGCAAAAGGAAGAAGATGAAGTCTAAGAAAAGAAAGTTCACTTCTAAAGATGATAAAGAGCTAAGATTATGTTTAACTATAGCTTATGATGAGGATAAGGAAGTGGATTATGAGATACTTGACAAGAAGTATCCTATCATAGAATGGAGATCTGAGTATCTTACAACCAAACCACAGTATGATGAGACTGAGGAGGTAGAAGATGTTTATATTAATGTGGTGATTAGAAGTAATAGACAAAGAAGATACTTTAGTACTTTGATGGCAGTGCTCCCATACTTGATAGAGATGACATATGTGCTATATATCAACTTGTGATGAACATATACCAAGATGAGACACCTGAGGGATTTGACAAAATACTTTAAGGAGATTTGATAATCATGTTCAATCAAAGTGATAGTGATGAATTTTGGAATGCACACAAGACTTGTAATATACAAATAGTTGATAAACAAGGCATATAGTATGTTAATACATTTATTCGCTTACCTATACCATAAAGTAATAACATGATTTGTGAGATTTCCATTATGGTCACTGGAGTATATCCGTGCTAAACCAAAATCCGT
Organism: Tanacetum coccineum; assembly: GCA_026074375.1. Lineage (NCBI taxonomy): Eukaryota > Viridiplantae > Streptophyta > Magnoliopsida > Asterales > Asteraceae > Tanacetum > Tanacetum coccineum. The sequence continues at coordinate 20,049 of BQNB010035717.1, read as the reverse complement.
AAGTTTTAAATTCCCCTCATTATCAATAAGAAGATTAGAACCTGGACAGAAAAGTTTCAACACAAATAAGCAGTGAATGTAGAGAACAAAAGAACCAATAAGCGAAGACTTGATTGTGCAATGACCTTTAATATCCCTATGAAGTACTTGCTTGACATGGAAATAGTGAAGCCCTATCAGCAGTTGTCTCATATAGCACTGCATGTAAACAATGTCATAAGTTAGGTACATTGATGGCCAATTTACTGATAAATAGGTAGATAATCGTTAGTTTCATCTCTTGCGAATCCAATGGTTAGAATCCATAAAAAGCTTAAAGAAAATTGGTTGAAAGTTGCCTAATGTAAAATATTGTAAGTATGAAACCTCCTAAATCATTTAGTAACCAAACTTATATACAAATTTGTAATCATATTGAGACACTAACTGTTTATTAAAAATTACCTTTTGGTCAACCAACCCAACACGGCTCTTTTGACCTATACAAAAAAGTGCCTCATTTTAAACCAGACCTGTCTTATCTTGTTATTCAGGCCATCCCTAATGCCACCTCTAGCTAATATTGTTGCATATACATTACTTGCATCAAACGTATTCGTAATACCTTAATCTGGGGAATTGTAAATTGCATTCTATGACGATCAGCAAGGCCTGTTAAGTCATGGTCCATGTACTCAAAAACCATGTAAATGTTGCCCTTATGCCCATGAAACCTTGCGACATTGGCATGTAGATAAAACATAAATAACACCAGAATTACCCATTTATCTAGAGATGTTTACTGATAACTGCAATCTGTCCAACAATCCTAACCAACGAATTGCATAAGCAATACGCACTATGAGCATGATTAACAGTATATTATCCAAACGTTATTTAAGTTTAGCAATGTACCCTTCCCAATAGAACATACGCAATAAGACATCTTTGCAATTGCTTATTGATTAAGATCTTTTGCGTAAAGCCTAACCTTCATATTGTCATCCATGTTATCAAACCAGTTCTTTAAACAGTTATTTTTTCAATTTTAACACCTTAAGAATCTTCGCAAGTCAACATATTGCAATGTTTTTTATATTTACACGGACCACCACGCCAGGCCTATTCGCAACAGTCACCTCAGGAAAAGCTTCCATAAATGTCCTAATTTTAGGCCGCTTCATGTTACATGTGAAGGTAATGAAAAATGAGGGGTTTCCGTGGACTCGGCATATGGCGAGAGTGTCTAGGTAATGACTATACATGTACCTTGGCCCTCTGGTAAAGGACGCTGGAAGAATCATTTGCGAGCCTACGTCGGACCCATCTCGATCTCTATAATGTTGCAGGACCATTGATCCTTGTACCCTCTCCTCTAGTTAATCCTCGCAACCTACAAATAACATATAAATGCAATCATCATTTATTCATTTCAGATAAAGAATGTAAAAAGACTTCAGCTTATGAGACACCAAAATATGCCAACTAAGATATCGTTAAAGTAGCTATTTACTCGCTCAAGTTTCCATCAAGCACTTATATATTCTACGCTTATACATTATGTTCACAATGTTCATAATGTTCTCACTTGAATAAATTACATTAAAAAACATTATAAAACAACCTTACCAGATGTTTGCATATTGCTAACCCAATCCACGTCCTACCATATTTTGCTATGTATCAGCACTGTATTTCATGTATTTCTTAGATAGATTTCGAAAATCGGTTCTTGTATTATATTCATAGAAATATAATACAGGAAGCCAAACTTATCTAATAACACAAATAGCAAGAAAAGTTTAAAAGAAAGATTGGAAACTGAAAAGGTGTCTGGTATTCCTATCCATGTATCCTTAACATCATCTTTAAAAAACAACATGGAATGAAAATGCAACTTTCTAGGAAATTTAAATTATAAAGATAATTAATGATGTGAGCAAAACCTGTTTCATCAATCTTAGCATATCAAGTAACGTACAACATTAGCACCTGTGGAAACTAGAAAGAGGGGGTTGAATACTTTACAGGTTCGTTTTACGTTTTAAAAGTTTGCTTTCAAAATACTTAGATTCGAGTTGTATGTTCAACCAATCAACAATATGAATCAACAATGTAAATATCTAAACTAATACTAAATAACAATCACAATAATATAAAGAGATTAGAGAAGGAATAATCAAACCAAGACACCAAGATTTATAGTGGTTCAGCTATGAAGCTCTTCTTCGCCCTACTTCACTCCTCGAGTATCCTAATCGAGATTTTACTAGGTCAACAAGCTCCCTTCAGTCAGAGAAACCCGTTTACACATCGCTTACATTGTTTTCCGACACTAAGCTAAATGTTGAGTCCTAATCTTAGCTAGAACTAATCTACCACTTCACAAACACTATACAATCATAAGATCTACACTATAGGATTTACACATAATCTGAATCACACTATTACACAAGATAATTACAATAGAGATTTGATACTTAGAAGAAGAGAGGAGAGATCACTAAATAACACTTGATAGAGAGGAAAGATGAGAAGAAGAGATTAGATCACCTGAAACAAGATCAAACAATGTTAGTGATTAAGAGATTTCATAAGAGAAAGAAGGTTTTTAGAGAGAGAAAGAAGAGTAGAAAAATTCGTGTAAAGATGTGTGTTTTTCTGCCAGAAATAGTGCAGTATTTTTAGCGCGAATCAAACGGTCATCTGCTGGCGGTCTCGGCGGTCCCAGATATATCTGGGGGTCGCCATGCCTATAAGGGGGCCACCTAGTAGACTTTGCTCCTTTTGTCTTTTTGTGGAGAATGTTGTATCTGGTATGGAAGCTTTCATTTTGGGAGGAAAATTTGAATTTCAAATTTAAGTTTTAAATAAAACTTTTCTTTTAATTAAAAAATATTTTGTATATTTATTTTTGTGAAAATACTTTTGTAAAAATATGATGGTTAAGTAAAAATATTTTCTTGATCACTAATCATGCTTAATGATTTGTTTGTACATACCTTAAGTGATCACTAATCTTAGAAATTGAATTTTAAGATTAATAATTTGTAAACGTTTATATTTATCGTAAACGTTTTTACATTTTATTATTATCAAAACATTAAGAGGTCAAAAAATATAAATAACGTTTTTAGACATTATTTGTATTAACAATCTCCCCCTTTTTGATGATGACAAAATATAAACTCATTTTGTATAAAATTATATGTTTCAAGATTATTAATGAGGTTCATTCCATTTCTCCCCTTTTTTGTCGAATTCAAAAAGGATGATCGTCGAATTTTTGTAGAAAGAAAGAAGTCGACGATATCAAAACTCCCCCTTGATGTATGCTCCTCCTCGTTTGGGGCACCAAGGGATCGATTTTACAAAAAATGTTTGCTACAAAACAAAGTTAAAGATACAAGTGCAAGACAATATATTCCCAACTAGTGACAATATAACAACTCATGCAAGTTAAATCATAAAGTAGTTTTATTCATTACTTAATAAACTCATACAAGAAGCATTGATTGCAATCTAAACTTAATAAGAGATCAGATAAATTCATACTATTATGGTATGAATCATTACAAGATAAAGTAGATAAGCACAAAGTAAAGACATATTAAGGCATAGAGCTACTTGAAATCTTGAAGATGCCATAATCAAAATATGGACAGTCGATTATTTAGGTAGATTAATCATATGAGAATGATTTACTTTGTATGACAAAGTTGACCACAAAATGACCCTCCGAGTTATAGTCAAACGTGAGTCGACTATAAAACTCGAAAACAAAACGAGGAACAATTTGTTCGTTTATGTTCGACAAATAATCAAATTAATTAAGCCAAACTTAGCACGGATATGACTCATGTTTTTAAAATTTTGACTCACAACCCTACCCTCATGAAACTACCATTTTTCAAGGCTTGCAATGGTGTTTCTTAATGGTTGATTAAATTTATTTGATATGAGTGGAATGTAGTTACGGGTATTTTGGTGATCTAATCAGGCATTGTCACCTAAAATAAAAAATAGGGTCATGTTTTATAGTCTTTTACTTGTAACATTTTATTCACAATGTTTCTAGTGTGTGCCTAAATGTGACAAATGTAGAGTAACGATTAACTCGACCTAAAAATGAAATCCTAAGTGTTAACCCAAACGCTTCTTAATTTGATTTTGCTCATCCAAACATGTCGAAAAATACTTATGAATTATGTATCTCGACCTTTGTTCATGAGATCATTATGCATGTGTTTAAAAACATTTTTAAGTTGTATTAACAATGCATAACAACAATTTTATTATGTTCCTAACGTGAGTGATTTGAAAATAAAATTGAAATTAATTTTTGACAAACTTACTAGTGTATGTAATTCCTAGTCTAAGGAACGCATAATAGTTATCATTATATTACTCGTAGGTTCCTAATTGTACAAAATTGAAGAGAACAAAAATGAAAAATCCCAAATTCAATTTTTTTGTGTTCACATGAAGTCCTAGAGACTCAAATGAAATAAAATAGATGAAAATGACTGACAATTTGAGTGATCTTTGTGATGTTAGGGACTAGTATTAGTTGTTGAATTGATCTCAAATTAGTGTTTTTGGAGTTTTGACTTCTTTTTAAGTTTTTTAGTTGTTTTGGTTCGTGTTTTCGTCGCACCAAAGCAGAAAGAAGGTGTTTTTGGTTTGTTGTCTTTTGGAAATTTTGACTAGTTAACATATTTGGTGTCTGATAGTTGCGTCCCGATATCGATCATAGAGGCCGCCCAAGATACTCTTTGGGACGCCTGTGATATGTGGGCCCCTCATACGAATTTTTTGGACGTATAAATTTTTGACACGAATTTACGAGGAAGAGTGACTAATTGATAACATCAAATATTTAATACTTTTTAGTGTCAAATTACCCCCTATATTACTTGCAAATGTTTCAGTAATACTCAAAAATGAGATATTTTCTATCATTTTGTAGTTTTTAGGTGAAATGCAGGAATGTGAAGGGAAAAAGGACTTAAAGTGTAAATTCTGAAGGATGTTACGGCGTAACCCCAAAAATGGTTACACCGTAACATATATTAAGCAAGTATGAAGATCACTGAGACCACAGTTACGACGAGGCGTAACATTATAGTCTAGTTACCCGTAACTATATATGATGGACGGGAAAACTTGCTAAAAGTATAGTTACGACGGCTTAACACAAAGCTGGTTAACGCCGTAGAGGATAACATAATCCACAAATATATAATGGACTGAATATCACAATTATGGAAATTATTTAACGGTTACAGGCGTAAGCACTTTTTGTGGTACTACCCAGTAACCCAACAAAGTCAAAAATTTGCATCACTAACAAAGTTTGCTGAAGGGTTCATGTTGTTATACCAAACAAAATTAGTTACGCGTAACCAAAGAGTTATTGTTACGCCATAAAGATTCATTTTGCCTATATTTAGAATGTCGACATCCAAGGTTACGGACAACCTCACAAATTCAGTTAACAGCCGTAACCAGCCTCAGAGCCTATAAATAGGGCCGAATTCATCCTTGAAAAATCAACCCTCTCGCATTCCCTCTCCCTCCCCTTTGATGGATAACTGGGACATCTCCTCAAGTTCCATTTTTTAGTACTCTCCAATCCCCTTTCAAGAAGGAAAGAATCTGGTCTGAATCATCATCATCATACATTTTGGTCTTCGATTATCATGTTTTCATTACTATCATTAAATACACGATAATATTGATATTGTATGGAATACAATTTTTTTTTTTGGGCTAGCTATATCATATTCTAATCTATCATCTGATTCATTATTACTTTCTTTCTAATTGTGGATTGGAGCAAATAAATTGACCATAAGAATCCAATATGATCTTGCTCACCATGACCAGCAGGACAAATCCCTGTTAACTATAAAGGCTATAGGGGCGTAGGATTTCGTGATAATTGAGGATTAAAATATCATTTATTCCTTGCTTTCACATTAAGTAGAATGAAGGGATCATTTAAATTATTAATAAGTAATTAAGACCGTATCTCCTTCTTCTTCTACGAGACTAGTTTCCACATCAATTAAATATTTATTCTTTCATCAAAATACAAACCTTTTTAAACGTTATAAACCAACTAACATACTCCAGACTTTGCAATACCGCCTTTTTAGGCTCTTGGGAAACGACCCTCAGATTACTCAAAACTACACACTCATGATCGAGTTCTCTGCCCGTTAGTTCATTTGTAAGGTGAATCGAGTTTCTAAATTTAAACACCTTGAGTAAATAATTATTTAAAAGAAAACACGCATCAAGTTTTTTGGGCGCCTGTTTCCCCGGGGAGCTAACTTAGGTTTTAAATTGAGTTTTGTATATATTTTATTTCAATATTATGTTTCCTTGTAATAGCATACTTTATCTCTTGTTTGATTATTTCAAGGAAAATGGAGCCTGATATTGAGAGAACATGACGATGACGAGTACCTTGAGAATGACTCTTAGCAAAGAAAGACAATTATTGAACGATGTTCGAGATCCCAGAAGAAGTCCAGACACAATTACATAACGAGCGGAAAAAAAAAAAATATGATTACCTTCTTTTCATCACCGAATAAGAAGACTTTTAATAGCTATCGAAACTCTCAGTAACTTAACTCCTCCCCACCCTTTCGTTCTCCCCCCCTACGTACAACCCTATCCTAAGATTACATTTATATCTACTAATGAGAGCAACATGTCTAGACATTGGAAATTATACTACATCAGGAAGTATTTATCTAAACGTTGCTAATCAAGCTAGGATGAGATGCCACCCTCTCATAATCATTCATATGGTTTCACACCCTAATTTTTCACTCAACCATCACACACCAGCCTAACAATAGTTAAGAAGGAATCCAAATATTTGATAAAAATTTAAGGATGACTTACTTTAGAACAGGAGCTGAAAACGATGAAGGCGACAGTAGCATGAGTTATAGGTTTTCAGGATAGTATTGGGAACAAGATGATGATGTCGGAAGAGAAGATCAAGAGGAAATGGAGAGAATGATGGGAGAATTTTTGAAATATGAGGATATTACGACCGAGGACGTAGAACAAATTAGGAAATTTTTTAACGTCCCTGATGAAATAGACGAAATAGTACAACCTGTGATCCCAAAACCCATTACAACCACACCGACCATTAATGATGATTATTAGCTCGACTACTACATCATTTGGACGAACTTTTAGGAAGAGATTTCGGTGACAAATCTGCATTTAAGCCAAATTGTGATGAGGAGGTTGATTTATAATCCTACTAAGGATCTAAAAGAGCTTGAAAACAAGACTTTTAGGCTATGAAGAGACCCTCAATCTAAAATTTAAACCAGAAATTCAGGTGGCATGGTCAGTTATCTATATAACTAATCGAACCCATTTTCACGTCATAACACAACTAATGATCCCATATAACAGATTTTTAGAAACATCTAACCATGTAAGAGTAGATAGGGATAATAATAATCATCACTCATAAGGAGGATGCTTTCTATTCATCATTTCCCTATCCTATAGCTTACTTACACCCTAAGGGTGTCTATTGCTACTTCCACCCACACTTGATCCGTAAGTAAATAAGGGATGGACACCCAGTTACCTAGTAAATAAGAGAAGAGTCAAGCATAGAGAGACTCAACAAAACAGCGCGCATTCGTGGAGGCACCAAATCCATTCCTATCTTTTAATTCATGTTTTTCTTGTTTTATATTTCAATTTTTGCATATTTAGATGGTTTGTATGTTTCAACTTGGTGTTTGCCGGATTTTAACGAACGTGGTAGAGAAATAAGAGCTCGAAAAGACGGATAGGAACTAAATCATATCAGATGGGAAAAGCTGTTGTGGTATTGATATGTGAGTATTATATTGCGTACGCAGGGAAGGCCGACCGAACGCTGGATGAACTGTCCGTAAACAAGTCCTTACGACGTAATCCTTACGCGCAGTCTTAGCGTGCGGGCACGTCCGATTCTAATGGAAATGAAAGCTAATGAAAAGCGCGTATCATAGGGGATTATGACGCGTGGAACGCGCATTATAGGACTACCGTTACTGACTCTCTTTCCACTAAAACTTAATAAACATTGTGTTTGGATGCGGAGTGATCAGTGTTTGCTAAACCTTTTGTAATTGGTAAATGAACATTTTGGGTTACGTTCTCTGAAACCCTCACAAGACTTTCCACTAAGACCACTTTAGACACTGATGGTATGAAAAAGGCTTGTTGCGCAATAAGCTAAAATGCGAAGCACGACCGTGTGGTGGTGAGACCTGAGCGGAGGAAGGAATTAGTATTGTATTACTTTGAATTATTATTTTGTACATTTTGGTAGCTTTTCTTTTTTTTTCCAGTAGCTTTCTATTAGCTATACAGGTTAAAATGGATAACGAAGTTGATACGTTGGCTACATGGACCCATATGAAATTTCCCGGATTCGTTTGATACCAAATGATTGATGATGATGGATGATTGCTCGAGAAGCAGACTTAGAGCATGGCATAGAGCATGCCTAGAGTCTCTCTCCATCATAACCGAGCAATTCCAGAGAAATTTTCTGTCTTAATTCTAACTTCTTAAACTTTCCTTATTTACTTTTACATTTCCATATGTACAATAGGGACATATGTACAAATCAAGCAGGGGTGAAGTAAGAATTAATACTTACGTATGTTTTGCCTTTGATTTACCTAATTTTCCTTCTTGAAAATTATGCCAAATTTAAAATTTTTAGACAAAATTTTCTTAATAACTAGAATTAATCTGTGCCGACTACAATTAACCTTTTAATCTACAAATTACGTGAGATATCTGCCTAATAATCCCATTTCCATCATATTACTTAAAATCCACCTAATTATTGAGTTATTGCCCGTAATAATTGTAGACTGTAGAACGTGGCATGCACATCATTCGAGACTCTAATTGAATAGTCACGAATATATAGCGTTTAAGAAGCAAACACTAGAAATCACCCAAATAGCCTAATATTAGTGTGTTTTACTCGACTTGTTACACACTGACTTGTCGACCGTCTCCAGTATAAACCCTTTTGTTGAACTCATTATTTAGTGCATAGATACCCCAGATCTCCCTTGTTAAAAAACCAATCATATGTTTTCACCCTACTCTATATGTTTTGTTACACCATTTCACCTTAGCCTACCCTATAGTCTTAATTTTCTTTGTGTTGAAGTTTCTGGCTACTTAAGTCTATGGTTCAGGGGGAATGAGAACGAGAATTATATGCATTCGTGAAAGACCAATCAGTTATGATCTATAAAGACCCCCCTGTATCACCACTTTTGACATTGTTTATCTCAAGCTAGGGATTTGCGTTTAATTTCGGATGTTACAGGGGAAATAATTAAAGATATAAACTCCTGTAACATTTGCATATTTATCATGAAGAACGTGAAGAAAAGAGGGTACAACAAAAAGCCACCCATGTGCTAAAAAATGTAAAGATGGTGCAAAACATAAAAAAATTTAAAAATGGAGCTAGTAGCCCATTATTGCACCAAGACATATCAATAACTATGAAGAATGGAGCTAGTAGCTTATTATTACACCAAGTCATCCCAATACTTATGAAGAATGGAGCTAGTAGCCCATTATTAAAGATCAGATTTTTAAACTTAGACTCTTAGACTTATGGATAGACAGTAGCTATTTATGAAAAACCTTAGATTACTTTAGACTATTTGTTTTGTGTTTTTATATTAACAACCATTAAATGTGTATCCTATGTTTTCCTAACCCCTGTGCTCACTACGTTTTAACTACCATACTACCCTTGTTTTTGCCTTCAAAATTATTTAGACCCTAATTCTAACTGTGCAGATTTGTGTACTTTCCAAGCTTATGATACGAGAAATACAATGCTATACATTGCAATTAGCGGTCACACCGCCCAAAAATGAAACACTTAGACAAGTAGAGAGTTGAGTGACTTTTTAAAAATCCCCCCTTTTTTTGTGAGTGCTCGTCTTTGGCGATGTTTCTGCATAAGATGTTTTTTATAGATTCATTCTTCTTGAAATTAATCCTGCGAGAAAAATCTTTTTATAAAATGATCTAACAAGTTTCAACTTGACAAGAGGCAAGCAGAAGTCAAGTGGGAGGATATTTGATAACATCAAATATTTAATACTTTTTAGAGTCAAATTACCCCCTATATTACTTGCAAATGTTTCACTGAAATACTAACTCGAAGAATGAGATATTTTCTATCATTTTGTAGTTTTCAGGTGAAATGCAGGAATTAACAAGAAACAAGTGGACAAAACAGCGGACTTAAAAAGTAGTAAATTCTAAAAGAGTTACGACTAACCATCAAACAGTTTACACCATAACATTATATTAAAGCAAAGTATGAAGAAACAAAGGACCAACGTTACGGCGTAACATTATGATCTAGTTACTGCCGTAAACCTATAGATGGAAGGAAATCTTGCCAAAGTTAGAGTTACGGCGTAACACAATATCTGGTTAACCTGTAAACAAAAACATCCACATATATGTAAGGAATGAACTATCATAGAATAAGTGTGAATTATTTAAAACGTTAGCGTAACACCCTTTCTTTTAGTTACAAACCAACCAGGTAACCAATAAAGTTAAAATTACATTTACTACAAGTTTGCTGAAGGGTTTACGGTGTAACCAAAAATTAGTTACGCCATAAAGTCCATTTTTCCTATATTTTGGAATGTCGAAATCAACAAGGTTACAGCATATATCAGTTAGGCCATAACACACACTCAGAACCTAAAAATAAGGCCAACACCATTTCAGCCTTAAGAAACATGCCTTATCTTCCCCCCTCCCCTCTAAAGGGGAACACTGAGACCTCATCCTATAAGTCGTTTTTTAGTACTATCTAGCCTTTTAAAAAGGAAGAATTCGGTCCCGATCATCATCATCATCATCATCATCATCATCATACAGTTTGGTTCGTCTATCATGTTTTCATTACTATCATTAATTAACGATAATATTGATTGTATGAATATAATTTTTGGCTAAGCTTATCTTATTAATTATCATTCTGATTCATTTACTTCTTGCTAATTGTGATTGGGTATATTACTTATGACCGAAGAAGTGCCAAATATGATGCTCCAATCACCATGAACCAGTGGGACAAATCTCTGTTACAATAAAGCTATAGAGACGGAATTGCGGATCAAATGAGGTATTAGATGATCATTACAATCCTATCTTTCACATTTATAGAATAAGATGGATCAATAAATTAATTAATAAGCTAATTTAAGGACTCGTATTCCTTCTCTTATGTTGTCGACCAACGCTCTTCATCACTTCAATTAAATTTATTCATTTTTCATCAAACAGCTTATAATCGTGACAACCAAATTAAACTACAGATTTGTAACCGCCGTTTAGCTCTGATGAGGACGACTTCGAATATACCAAAACTACACTACTCACGATTGGGTTTCATCTTCCTTTTGATGCGTTTGTAAGGTGAATCCGATTTTAATAATTAAAAAGCTTGGTAAATATTTATTTAAGAAGAAAGATACGCATCACTTAATTATTTTGCATTTCAAAAATTAAAAATATATTAACAAGCCTTCGGATCTGAATTGTTAAAATGTCACGACACAAACTAGGAAACACGGACTAGATACTTGAACAGACAAGGAAGAAGCGAACTAACACAATTTATGGAATGTGTTTCTGATCTATGTTTTAACCACATATCTTGTTTTCCTATTAAAATGAGCTTAAAAGACCAAAAATACATGAAAAATACATTGTTATTTTGCGTAGTATTCAGTGAATCTTTTTATTATGTAGGCAACGGATATACCAAAAATGGACAAAATATACAGGCAAAACAGACAAACCCAACACGATCGATTAGAAGAGGTAATGAAAAAAACCAGCTACGAACAGGGCGTATACCTCTTTAAAAGGACCCATCCCGTACCATTTTAAATGGACAGGCGGTGCGGCCCATTAAGATTTATACTATATAAAAACCTTAGCCTAAATACCTAATAAACCAAATCTATTTATCAAGTCCAAATCCATATACCATTAATCCAAAACCCATTTCCTGGCCCAAGTCAAAGCCTAACATCCTAAATTCATACCCGGTCAATGTCAAAATGTATAAATGTGGGTCAACGTTTGCTGTACATCTCTTTCATTTTTCCTTTTCCCTCCTGTTTTTACACCAGGGTAAACACATCACCACTCTATGACGCTCCCTTTGTTCTAGAAACCCTGTCCTGACAAAACCCTCTGACAGCACACCAAAGATAACCTTGCAATCCCACAAAACCTTCATAGGCTTATTGATGGCGTTTAAAGGATACGTACCGTGCGCGCATTTAAAAGGTTTTTCTAGATCAAGGCTTATATTACAGATGAGAAATAAGGACGCGCCTATGTTTCTGGATTCTTCTCTCTTGCAAACGGCTATAACATCAGGTATCCTCATTCACAAAACAGAGGAGGATATCTAATTCAGGAGTATGTAGTGTATTTTTAGTAGTCTTTTTAGTAGCTTATTATGGTAGCTTATTGTCTTTTCTTTTAATGTAATTTCCTTTTTCAACAGCTTATACCTCTTTTAAGATTAATAAAATTAAGTTTCATTTTAAATTTTGCCTTAAACACTCTTTTACTTTAAGCAATATGATATATATGTTTTGAATTCACTTTAATAAGCTCAAATAAGCTCATTGCCTTCTAAGCTATTGCTTATAAGCTAATGCTTAATCAGTTTAGCTTACCTAAAGCTTAAACTGAATAAGCATTCACCTCAAATCAATCAAAAAGTCGGTTTTAAGCTTGTAGATGATAAGCCAGACATACATGGGCTTATTGGACTTTACCAACTTATTTTTAACAAGTTGGAGCTTGTAGATAAGCTCCTTTGAGCATTTTTGATTTTTTGATCCTTGTTTGAGCTAGGATCAAGGTACTTCTTCTTTTACTCTTTTATAGCTTAAATAACTGTTTAGCTTATCTTATTGCTTCATTCTTACTTATTTATACTTATTTATGCTTATTCAGTCTTATAATAGCTTAATTTGTTTAGTCTTTAGTTTAAATATGGTTTAGTTTAAGTTTTAGTTAAAACTGCTCATTTAAGTAGTCATAATAGCTTAATATTGCAGCTTATAATTCGGTGCTTATTTTCTTAAGATTTTTGCTTATTTGGCATCTAATATCATTAAGCTTAATCTGTTTTCAAAAATCCATGATTAATAAGGTCTATTTTAGCTGAAAAGTTAGATTCATGATTCTAAAGGGGTGTTTGGGATAAGCATTTTTAGCTGTATAAAAGGTAGTGCAAACTGATTTTAGTTATTGGAATGAATTTCATAAGCTCAAAATAGGTTTAAAAGCTAGATTTCATAAGCTAGGATTTAGTTTTGCAGCTTATTTCATCAAAGTTCCAAGTCTGCTAGTCAAATTAAGGTTCAAAAAGCTTATTTGAGAAATCTCTTCTATTCCTACCTAAGCTTTGGATTTTGTAAACAAAATGAGTTTCACTTGCATCAATTTGAATCTGTTTTGAGTGTGTTTTAGTCTTTTAAGTATTTTAGTATAAGACACAGTCAAGTAGGTAATTAGTACTTGGTCTAAAAGTCTAATATTACAGATTTAATGGTGGTTAGAGCCTAGCTTGATTGTGATCACTTTTGATTTAAATTAGCTTATTATAGTATAAAGTTCACCTGTTTTGAGTTTTTATTGTGTCAAAAGTATTCTTGGAGTCTTTAAAACTTAGGATGCAAGTAGTCATTTAGCTACAGAGTCAAATAAATAGGTCAAGTTTACAATCTGAGTTATGTAGAATTTCTAGCTTATTTAGTGTTCTATTAAGCTTAAGTCCTGATTAGATTTGCTTATTGAGTCAAGATCTTTATCTGTTTTAAGTTTGTTGACTTTTAATTTTGCTTATTGGGTTTTAGAATTCAGCTAAACTTAGTCATTAATCTTTACAAAGCCAAAAAAAACATCTAGTGTAGTCTGTCATTTGCATTTGCATTCTTCTAGCTTATTTCTTTTCCATTTTTCTTAATTCCTTCTTATTTATGTCATTTGAGTCTCAGTCCTAATCTGTTTTTAGTTTCTAGCTTTTTAAAGTGCTTATTTGTCCTCTAGTTTAGCTTAAAGTCTGTCAAAAAAAATGCTTTTTAAACTATCTTTTAGAGTCTGATGTCTTATTGGTTTTAGTTGTTTTCAACTTATCTTGTCTGCTTATTTTTAAGCCCTAAGTGCTTATTGAGTCTAGTTTAGGGTTTGCTTTAGCTTTTTAGTTTTCTTGTTAGCTTATTGAGTCCTAAAGTTTAAAACAGTTTAGTTTATATGTCATTTAGCATTAAAAAGCAAAAGCTGCCAATTTCTTTTGAACTTTTTCTAGCTTATCTATTGTTTATTTGTACTAGGTTTATAGCTTTTTCAAAAAGAAAAATAAAAAAAATATTTTCACCAAAAAGGAAGTAACAGGTTTCGAACCTGTGACCTCCCCCTCTCACCATGTTTCGAACCTGTGACCCTCCCTCTCCAACACACCAAAGCCTCAACCAACGCCCTTGAACTTTTCTGTTAACTCCTTTAGCACCTTAATTACTTATGCAAAACGTTTTTTTTCATTTTTAGCTTATTAGGCTTATTGATTTTTTAAACTAGCTTATCCATTTAGATTTTTTGAGTTATTTTTTCTTTGAAAACCTTCTTTTTAGCTTAAAGTATTTTTAGGAATTTTCTAAAAAAAATTAGGATTATGTTTAGTATTTTTAATTCAATTTTAGTTTAATTTAGTTTAAAAATATAGTTTTTATTAGTTTAAAAAAACCAAATAAATATTTTTCAATTTTTAAAAATTAGTTTAAGTCATTTTAGCTTGGAAATTTTTTTTATTTATATTATTTTTTTTTTTTGTATTTGAATTTTTTAGAATTTAAATTGTCATTTTTTAGTTATAAAGGTAGCTTATTTAGTTTAATTAGTGAATAATTACTTAAAACTGTCGTTTAGGTTTTAAATTGCTTTAATATTTAGTTTATCGTCGTGCTTATTTTGCTTTTCCCTTGCGTAATTAGATTTAGAAACCAAATCAAATAATGATTATTCAAGCACACGATGCACAAACCGAAACAAGGATTTCAAATCCACATTCGTCCAGGAAACACATCGGGAGATAAAAATATGTTTGTCCTCAAGCAATTTTTATCTCGAACGGGATACTCACTATACTGTAATTAATTGAGATAGAATTTAGGATATATATATATAGTATATTATTAAGAGAATGAGAGAGAGAGGAGAGACTATATTGCTCGAGTATCAATGTTCCAACATTCCTAAAACCAGATGTGAGATAGTTAAACGATTCACGTTAAAGGTTTCGTAGAATTCGGCGATGTTGTCGACGGAACGAAAACTTTTTTCAATATGATAATATGTCCTTATCTGACAATATCAACGAAGAAAAGAGAGTGACGAATTTAGCGATATGGTTTGGTGTTCGAGAGTGTTGCACCGGGTTTTTGCTAAGGTTAATCGCGCCTTTATTGTCGCACATGATAGGGACATCGACGAGTCGAACGTCGTAGTCGATAAGAGCTTGTTTCATCCATATGCTTGTTTGACATGCCCTTTTCCGGCGCATACTTATTCGGACTTCGGTAGTTTGTATTAGCAAGAGCGGTTTGTTTCTTCGAGAACCAAGATGTCAAACAACATCCCACAAATGTACAAATACCGCTAGTGCTCTTTCGGTCCACATAATCTCCCGCATGATCAGATTCGGCATATCTAACTTTTCTATGCCGAACGCCCTTAGAAACCATAAACCTAAGTCTAGTGCCTTTAAAGATCGGAATACGCTTAAACCGCTTCACAAGGGTGAGAGGTTTTGGACCCATCTTGGAAAGCGGACAGTGCACTAAGGCAACAAAAAAACATGATATCGGGCCTACTTGATCGTTAGGTTATTATATAAGCTACCTATCATGACTTTATACTTGGAAACATATCTACCGACTCACACTCTTTGTCCTTTTGTGAGTTTAGTACTGGAAGGACATGGTTTTAATTGTCTTTAGATTCTTCTAAGCAAAATTTCTTAAGCATTTTTTAATATAATGTAGACTGAAAAAGAAAATACCAACTTCATTTTATTTTTTGTAATCCCAAGGAATAAGTTAATTTCACCCATCATGCTCCACTTCGAACTCATCATGTTATGATTATAGTCAAATTCATCACATATGTCTTGACAAGTCGAGCCGAATATTATGTCGTCGACATATATTTGAACAATGATGAGGTTTGAACTTTTCTTCTTGGTAAAAAGTATGGATATGGTGGTGTTCTACCATCCCTTTTTTGTATATATGTATTTTAATAAGAAAAGCATTTAAAACTATCATACCCAAGCTTAGGGTGATTGTATTAAGACCGTTGTATAAAGCTTTCTTAAGTTAGTAACACATTCTGGTATTTTTCAAGACAATGAATCCTGGAGGTTGTGCCACGTATACCTCCTCATTGATAAAACCGTTCAGGAATGCACTTTTTACATCCATTTGGAATAGCTTAAAATCTAAAGCACAAGCATAAGATAATAATATCCTAATTGACTCAAGTCTAGGAACTAGGGCATAAGTTTCATCATAATCGATGCCCTCTTGTTGATTATAGCCTTGAGCAACTAACTTAACCTTATTTTGAGAAACAATACCATTCTCGTCTAACTTATTTCTAAACACCCACTTAGATTCTATGATTTTCATATTCCTAGGTTGTGGAACTAACTCCCAAACGTCGTTAGCAATGAATTGATTTAATTCTTCTTTACATGGCGACTATCCAACTATCATCTGTTAAGGCTTCATTCACATTCTTGAGGTTCTATAGTTGTAGTATAAAACAAAAGAAGTAACTTGTTTTTGGGTTGTTGATCTAAGGGTTCTTTGGTTTAGGTTTCCTCTAACATTTATAATGGATGGTCCTAGACTCTTAATAATGACTATTTCTCATCTCTAAAGTTTCATCCTCAATGTTATTTTTTAAGTTTTTCTTTTCGGTAACCTTAATTGCTTCTTCTTCATCTAAGTCATCATCCACCAAGGGTGATGTCTTAGAGGGTGGAGGAGTTTCATTGAATGTCACGTTGAGTGATTCTTTGACTTTCCTAGTATGTTTATTAAGGATGATGTAGGCTTTACTATTTTGGGAGTAACCTAAAAAGACACCTTCGTATGACTTTGGGTCAAAACCATTGTGAATGTTGTCTTTAGTGGATAAAAATGAACCCTGCTTCCAAACACTCTAAAGTAAACAAATAGTAGTTTCCTACCATCTCAAGAGTCATAAGGTTTTTTTTCTAGAAAAAAAAAATTGGCTCTAATTAGGATACGGTGAAATGTATGTGAAGTATATATACGTTACAGCCAAAACTTTATGGTACGACTGCTCAATTCAACATAGACCTAACTTCAAATCCTTGAAGTGTCCTATTTTTTCTTTCAACCACGCCATTTGATTGAGGAGTGCGTGGAGCTGAGAAGTTATGTGTAATGCCATTGCATTACAAAACTCTCCAGATTTCACCTCATTATCAAATTCCCTACGTGGTCGGTTCTTATTGACACTATTGTACATCCTAATTGGTTTTGAATTTTCTTAATAAATATTTCAAATTGATCGAAGGCTTCGGTTTTATCCTTAAGGAATCTAGTCCAAGTATACCTAGAGTAGTCATCTACTATGACTAAGGTGTAGCGGTTTCCTCTGTAACTCCGTACGGCGGATGGACCGAAGAGATCCATATGAAGGAGTTCTAAGCATCTAGTTGTTGAGACTATATTCTTAGCTTTGTGACTAGCGTAGCTGTTTCAATTTTGTGCGAGCATCACAGAAGTAGTGGATCAAACTTAAGCTTAGTAAGTTTCTAACTAATTCCTTAGATGCTAACGATGAATGAGACGCATATTTGCATGACCTAATCTCCTATGCCACAACGTGGAGTTTTCATCAATCGTTGCTAGACAAATTTGGTCTTTAGGCTTATTTCCTAATTTCATCACATATAAGCCTTTCTTCCTAATACCTCTACCTATGACCTTACCATCTTTAGTGATTTCACTATCATGTCCAGAGAAAGTTACCTAACACTTATTATCACATATTTGTCCTACACTTAGCAAGTTGAATCTTAAGTTATCTACATGTTCTACATTATCTATTTTGAGAAAGTAATTCGAAATCGTACCTTTGCCAATGATGTTACCGCGAAGATTTCTGCCAAAAAAAACATTACCTCCGTTGTATGCCTTGTAGCTTTAGAAGAGCTTTCGGTTACCCGTCATGTGTTTAGATCATCCGCTATCCTTTATCCATTCATCGGGTTCCAAGTTGACTTCAAGGTATATCTATTTATATAGGACAATAACTCAAACATTTGGTCCCCAATATCACATGTGTCTAATGTTGTTAGTGCTAAACATCCCTTGCATTTGATGCAACTGGTTGAGATATGGAAATGGAAGACACATTTCCCATGGCATGTAACTTTGACGTTGGAAGTTGTTCAAGTTGAGAGAAATCCATTAGTTGATTTTGTCGACCAAGCGTTCCTTATTGGTGTTTGTGGTGTCATATGGACGATGATATTATAATAATTGTCTCTTCTAGGTGGTGGAGTTTTTGATCTAAGATTAGGTTTTGAAAATCCAACTCCGGGTTTTGCCAATGGCTTATAAAAATGTTTAACTTCATTATCACTAGAAATGGGAATTTTGACGTTGTTTACTTTTATGTGTTTTGGTCTAGGACCTAAAATAGATTTTTGAAAAGACACATTTTTCTCAGACCATACGTACTGACTGTGGCAGTGTCCATAATTTGCATTTGGGGACCATGCCGTAACACTAAGAGGCCGGCCCATATCTATGAGACCATCCATCAGATAGAACCCGCCATTTTCTAGGCATTCACATAAATTTTATTTCCTTAGTTCCACTTGATGATGCTTCAAATGAATAAAATCCTAAACCTAATTTT
Organism: Tanacetum coccineum; assembly: GCA_026074375.1. Lineage (NCBI taxonomy): Eukaryota > Viridiplantae > Streptophyta > Magnoliopsida > Asterales > Asteraceae > Tanacetum > Tanacetum coccineum. Next base: position 978 of record BQNB010035717.1, on the reverse strand, counting down.
TCTCCAGAGGGTTTTTGATTACTTAACATTTCATTTAGACAATGTGTACTCTTTTCAAATTTAATTAATCTAATTGCTTCCTCATTGAGTTTTTTTTCATCTCAATTTTAAGCATATGAACATTAACACCATTCGAGATTAATAACTCCCTTGTTTTTCTCGAGTTAGTCACTTTTCTTTAGAAATCCTAAGTTCTTTTGTTAATCTCTTGTGTGCGTTATTTGTTATCACATTAGGATAATTAAAACCAAACTCGTGCCAGTCTCTCAGGCTGAAAACCCCCCTTGTGTTAGTTTAAGTTTAATTAGATTTAATTAGAATAATTAGCATTAAAACTAGATTAGAATTAAGAATTAACTTCCACTCTTAGTGATCGACACCCTACATACCAACGAAGCTATATCTTGACTAGGTACACTGCCCGTTAGAGTGTTGTTTTTAGGTATAGTCGGCATAAAATAAATAGTAAAACTTGATACATATAACACCTACACAATGACACATCACCGCATCTAAAGCATTTTCTATCATTTTTACCATTCTTGTCATCACGGCTTCTTTGAAACGTCTTTTTGTCATTCCGAGGTTGTCTCACGAATCTACCTCTTCTTTTAAAGAACTTCTTGAAGTCTCTAACCGCCATGGCGTATTCTTCATCTTCACTTCCGGAAGTCGAACACTTTTCATCACTAGATTCTTTCTTAGTCTTTAAAGCAATAGATTTTCTTTCTCCCCTAGCTTTGACTATTTCGGAATCTTTCTTGATGATCATCTCATAAACTTTGAGATTCCCGATGAGTTCATCAAGTGACAGTGATGTTAAGTCTTTTGACTCTTCAATCGCCTTGACCTTTGCTCTCCATTTAGGATGTAGAGCCCTAAGAAACTTCCTAACATAATTTTTGCTAGAATAACCTTCATCAAGAGCTTTTAGACTAGTAATGATAGTATTAAATCTAGCAAAAGCACTATTTATAG
>BQNB010035716.1:2728-48607 GCA_026074375.1 Tanacetum coccineum | reverse complement strand
GACAAGTTAGAGGGGAAGCGACTTAAGGACGTTCCGATTGTCAGAGACTTTCCTGAAGTCCTTTCTGAAGACTTGTCGGGTATTCCACCAGCTCGACAAGTAGAGTTCCAAATTGATCTGGTACCAGATGCTACACCTGTAGCACGGGCGCCTTACCGGTTGGCACCATCCGAAATGAAAGAACTGGCAGAACAACTTCAAGAACTATCCGACAAGTATAAGACCCAACTCTTCACCCTGGGGAGCCTCGGTCTTGTTCGTCAAGAAGAAAGACAGATTGTTTTGCATGTCCATCGATTATCATGAACCGAAAAAGTTAACAGTGAAGAACCGTTACCCACTTCCTAGAATTGATGACTTGTTCGATCAACTTCAAGGGTCGAGTGTCTACTCGAAAATCGACTTATGATCAGGTTACCATTAGTTGAGGGTTCGCGAAGAAGACATTCCTAAGACCGCGTTTAAGACGCGTTATAGGCATTATGAATTTCAAGTAATGCCTTTTGTTTTGACAAACGCACCGGCTGTATTTATGGACCTCATGAACTGGGTGTGCAAACCTTATTTGGATAAGTTTGTGATTGTGTTTATCGACGATATACTAATTTATTCAAAGAACAAGGAAGAGCATGAAGAGCATCTTAAACTAATCTTGGAATTACTTAAGAAGGAGGAGTTGTACGCAAAATTCTCCAAGTTTGAATTTTGGATTCCAAAAGTACAGTTTCTCAAACATGTGATTGATAGCAAAGGCATCCATGTAGACCCTGAAAAGATCGAGTCAATTAAAGATTGGGCATCTCCTAAGAGTGCAACAGAGATCCGCCAATTTTTAGGACTCACCGGTTATTACAGAAGATTCATTGAAGGCTTTTCTAAAATCGCCAAGCCAATGACTAAGCTGACTCAGAAGAATGTGAAGTTTGACTGGGGGGAGAAGGAGGAAGCCGCATTTCAATTGATTAAATAAAAGTTGTGTAGCGCACCCATTTTGTCCTTGCCTAAAGGATAAAAAAACTTCATTGTTTATTGTGATGCTTCGCATAAGGGTTTAGGTGCCGTGCTTATGCAAAACAAGAAAGTTATAGCCTATGCTTCTCGACAACTGAAGATCCACGAGAAAAACTACACAACTCATGATTTAGAACTTAGAGCTGTGGTGTTCGCTCTTAAGATATAGAGACATTACTTATACGGAACAAGGTGCACCGTATTTACCGACCACAAGAGTTTGCAACATATTCTAGATCAAAAAGAGTTGAACATGAGACAACGGCGTTGGTTGGAATTACTTAGTGATTACGATTGTGACATTCGTTATCACCCGGGAAAGGCAAACGTTGTTGCTGATGCCTTGAGCAGGAAAGAACGGTCTAAACCTTTGAGGGTTCGAGCCTTAGTCATGACTATTGGTTTGAATCTTCCTAAACAAATCCTAGAAGCTCAAACTGAAGCATTAAAACCTGAAAACCTCACTACTGAAGATGTTGGAGGTATGCTCCGACAAGACCTTACAAAGGAAAGATTGAAACCCCGTGCGGACGGAACCTTATGTTTAAACAACAGGAGTTGGTTACCGTGTTATGGCGACTTAAGGACTCTAGTCATGCACGAGTCTCATAAGTCAAAATATTCTATTCATCCGGGTTCAGACAAGATGTACCAAGATTTAAAGCAGTTGTATTGGTGGCCTAACATGAAGGCGAACATTGCCACTTATGTTAGCAAATGTCTGACTTGTGCTAAAGTCAAGGCAGAACATCAAAAACCTTCTGGCTTACTGGTCCAACCGGAGATTCCAGAATGGAAGTGGGAGAAAATCACCATGGATTTCGTCACTAAACTCCCTAAGACGGCAAACGGTTATGACACCATTTGGGTAATCGTTGATCGTCTTACAAAATCTGCTCACTTCCTACCAATGAGGGAAAATGATCCCATGGAGAAGTTAATGAAGCTTTACATGAAGGAAGTAGTCACCCGACATTGAGTGTGCCTCGTGTCTATTAATCCCCGACGGATGGTAGATTTACCTCACTATTCTGGCAAGCACTCCATAAGGCTTTGGGAACCCGATTAGACATGAGTACGGCCTATCACCCTGAAACTGACGGTCAAAGTGAAAGAACTATCCATGTAACATTCCGTATTTTCATGTCATTTACGACGTCATCTATTTTACTAATTATTTTTTTAGTACGCGTTTACTTTTAATTCTTATTATATATAGTTCTAAATCAGCGTAAACTCAAATTTAAACAAATTAGCTGAAAACGGACACCAAATAAATTTAAAGTTTTTCTTCAACAAGCAATATATTAGTTTTATTAAAGTAATAATCCACTTTTTATATTTATTTTTAATTGGTTGCGTAAAAACGTTTACTTTCTCAATTAATAACATTTAGCATACCCGAAATCACCAAACATTATCTACGCTTCAACAAATACCCACATTTTATACCCAATACCCTAAAATTTACTAATATCATCACATAGGGCAAGCATGCGGTATATGTAGCTAGAAGAATAAAGAAAAATCAAGTTGAAAACACATTTCCTAACTCTTGATATGTTTCTCATCTTTTAGGAACATATAGATATTTTTCTTACTAACTTCACTAGTGTCTTGACCAAGACTCTATGAAACCCTCAAAATGTTTCCTTGACTAGTCCTTTATGTAATAAAACATACAACAGTATAAGTAATAACACAATACACTTCTAGCTAAAATTTCACAAAAACCTCTCTTTCTCCCTCCCTTTAGGCCACGGCTACAAACACCCCATTTATATAAACCAGAGCTTGATTTTCTAAGACCATACAAGCATACACACATCATTCCTATGATAACCTAAGGTGTTTTGAAGGGTTGGCTAAGCATTTGCGAGATTTAATCAAGTAATTTCAAGATTAGGGTTTCTAGTTGGATTAGAGTTTCAAATCTTGCAAGCTTGGGTTAAAAATCTAAACAAGGGTTTAGATCATATTTCTCATCATCATACATCACTATAAGGTTATCTATAAACCTTTATGTCTTTACTTTTATCATTTTTATGTGTTTACATGTTCTATATAACTAAATCACCATTTAGGGTTTTAAACATGTTAAATGGATAACTTACTTGTGATTATGATTTTGTACACTTTTTCATATGATATTTGATTGGTACTATCATGGAATAATGAGATTATAAGTATGTTAACATGCTGGTTTAAGTGGAAAATGTTTAAGTATAAACTAGTGATTAAAAGTTAATTAAGGAAAGTTTATGATTTCATGTGAGGTTAAAGACAAAAACAAAGTTATATAAATAAACCCCAAAAGATATATAGGGGCTGTTTTGATTAGTGTATGATAACAGACACTTTCCAAAAAGATAAGAAACTCGAAAAACTGATTTATAACGAAAAAGATACGACAAATATATGTTTTATGTTAATACCGGGTTTTATAAAATAAATTTTATAAAAAGTTATTGTTCATCTGGGAAATTAATTTATGAACACATCATTAATATGATAAAACTTTTAAAAACGAAGACGTGCTCGAAAGAATCGCTAAAAACGGATCTATAACGAATAAGTTACGACATTTACGAGATTTACGATAACTAAATCTATAAAAATAAATATATAACTGTTATGAATAGTAAAATCACTATTCATCAGAAAAACTCAAACTTTGAAAATGATATATTTTGATAACTCATCTTAATACGAAGGCGTGGACTAGGAACTTTCATTTACTGAGAACGTGCTCGAAAGTACACTTAAAAACGGAGCTATAACGGATAAATATGACGATTTACGGTGTTTACGATAATTAAAACTATAAAAATAACTTTATAACTGGTGTGAACAGTAAAAAGTACTGTTCATCAGAGGGTCAAAAATATGAAAATGTCAAATTATGATAACTCGTCCTAATACGAAAGCGTGGGCATAAGAAACGTCAAAATCGGACTTAAAACGCGAAAGTTACGCCAGTTTTACTAAAACGGTAATTATAAACGTTTTTACTTATTAAACACAATTTTTCCAAAACATTTAGATGGTGATTGTAAAAACTATATTGACTATATGTGGTATTTAATCACAGTACTATATTACTAGGGGAAAATTTCATAATGAGGGGCCTCTTCGAACAATCTCCCCCCAGGTGGGTATCCTCGAGTTGTTGGATTTACGATTTAAAGTTTCATAGCTACTAATCTACTGTTCACTACATGACCTTCTTCTTAATTATGTTAGCTACGGCAACGATAGTATGATGAGCTATACGACCTATAAATAATCAAAGTTGTTGTACTTATACGACCTATATTGGATAGGTTGCCTTCGGATTCCTTCGTGACACATTTTTTCTATAGTGTATTCTTGTTGATTACCCTATCCGAGGTGAGTTCATAGCCCCCTTTTTACTACGTGATTGTTTTACAAAATCTACGGGGTGAATTACATTGCTTGTTTTACTATTGGACACAAGTGTTTTTCTAAGTATTTTCAAGATATTTACAAAGTGTATGCTATCCAGATTACTGCTTGAATATTATTGCTAAGTTACCTTATTGCCGTGAAGTCCCTACTTATCATGAACCGTTAATTGCTATTGTAGTAAGCGCGAGTGTTGTGGATAGATCTATCAGGAGTGACAATCCCCACCTTACTTGGGTCACTAGTTTGATCGGGTGCATTTAACATTGAGAGGTGTTAGGTTGTTGGCAAGCATCCTATATTCTGATTGGGGCACAAATCTAGTTAAGGCTTCGGGGGAGGCTCATGTGCTTAGTGCTATAATCAAATGTTTGGGGGACTTCTGATATGTGTTTCATGTCTACGATTACTTCGATCTGGTGGTCCACCCTTTTTACTTGATAAAACCTATGATTTCACTCATTCCTTTGTGTTGACTTTTTAGCATGTAATTTCAGGTCCTAGGGTATGAAGATTGGGATGGGAAGCCGTGCGCGGATATAATAAAGACGGATTCTGTGTTTTATCACTATTGTTAATTTAACTTTTATTATCATTAAAAATTAAAGTCATCTTTTGGTATTATGAGCTTTTATTTAATTAAGAATGTTTATGACTTTTAAAACTTATGGGACCTAATGTATGAACTCTGATATTTTGCTATGGCATCAAATGAAATCTTATCTTAAAACGTCCATTTATGGTCGTTTCCTATATCTTGATTGTTGTACTTTGACGTAGCACCCCTTTGTAACCATTCCGCTGCTACCTGATTTTGGGGGTGTTACATGCCCTACCTTGTTAGGAGAGCTATACTCTATAATTTTCTCCTGCGAGACACATGCAAGTACATTGGTTTTACAAATGGTCTAGCATTTGTAGAACCTATAATCTTTTCCCGAGACACTACATGCCTTTTGCATTGAGTTAATAATTAAATTACTTGAGACTTTTGTCCTCTGGAGGATGTCAATCTAGGGTTTGATTCTTCTTTAATGTTTTCCCACGATAAAATGTGCACCTAAGAAGTTAACAAAAATCATTTCTTAACTTGTGCTACGAAGATGTATGCATGCTTCTTCGTACACTTTTTGATATACATTTTATCAAGTTTTATACCCATTCTAAATGCAAGTTTTTGCCATCAAACTATGAGGACACTTGCAATTGTTTTTTACTCTGTGTGAGACGTAGGTGAATTTTAACCCAATGTGACTATCTTCTATGTGTGAGAGCTACTATGATTTTTACAAGTTCTTAATTGGACGACTTAATCGAGTTAAGCAAGCGAGATCCTTAACCTGAGGCATGAGATGAGACAAAACATGTCACATGACACTAGTAGCTCATACTCTAGGGCCATGAGTCTCATAATGTCTAAGAATTGCACTAGTAATGCAATTATCGCTCGTTGCTTACCTATTGAATCCACCATTGTTAGCAGATCAACTGATGTGATGGGTGGAAGTTCAAATAGGGTCTTAGTCTTTTAGTAAATTAATTGTTTTTATATTAAAAACATTGGTAGTTAATTTTAAAAAGAATTAATTATCAAAAATACAAAAGTTTTGAACTTTGATTATTTGTAGATGACAACACCTGTTCAAACCTGTAACACCCAAAAATTGCAATTATGGTGACTAGAAATATATTATATAGTTATTAGATTATTAGAAAAGTCTTTATGTTAGTATTTTATGGAAATAAGGACTTTGTTGGCAAAATAATTAATGAACAATACTAACGGTGCAAAAGACTTAACAACATGGGCTAACGGTGCAAAGCAAACTATAAGAGGCTGAAATTACAAGAATGACCTTGTGTCTAGATAAATCCTTTAGTCCAGAAATCTTCCTCATAAAACATGTGTCTATGTGTGTGTTCATGGAGGGAAAATCTTAAAGAAAACCTAAAGGTGAAGTAATCTTCTTAGTGATGATTCTAGTATGATTCTTGGTGTTTTTATGATATCTTCAAGATGTTTTAAGCATTTATAATATGTGTTGGTCTCCTTGAATGTGATATTAAGTTTATTAAGTTAAACTAATCACATTTATGGCAACAAAATGAGTTCTAAAACAAATATTTGTAAACAATTTAATTACCAAAGTTCTAATAACTCACTGAACTACTTTTCAAAGTTAAGTTATTATTAGAATCAAGTAAAGAATCTATGACGCACTTTGCTTGCGAAATAGAAAAGGTGGTGAATGGAAATTTTGGGTGTGATCTCTTCTACTTAAAACTCTAACAAAAGTTATGAGGTTTAAGAAAAACACTATTCGACTAGAACTGAAGCTTTAGCTTTAGCAGTTTATGTTCAGTTTGTTTGAGAGATAAATGCTCTTCAATGTGTTTCACATTAATTGGAAGAGATAGAATTTACTAGTTACAACTCTTTTCTTTTATAGGCAAAGGATTTAGGGTTTACAGTTTCAACCTAATATACATGGCATGCATTAAATGGGTGGTTGAGCTGCCATTTAATGCACATATGCTTTAAGGTACTAGGTACAGTCCTTATGGGAAAAGTCGTTATACTTCTATACCAACTTTAGAAGTATTCGTTCCTAAGGAGATTGCTTTATTCTTTTTTATATAAAGCAATCTTTTTCCCGCCTTGTAAACCTTCTAGAAGAGAAACATTTCGTTTCTGCTTCTAAGAGGAGATCGACATCATTCAGCTTGGAGTTGTCAACCAAGCTGAATTAAAGCTCTTGCTAAGGCCTTCTTCAGTTTCTGAACTGCTACTTAAACTGAAGCGAAGATGATCTTGATCTTCTAAGTACCCGAAAATTTGAAGCTAAAGTGTCTTCAGTGAATACAAGTTGAACTGTCATTAGCTTGTTTATACTTAGGTGATTTTATGTTTAAATCTAATGAAAGACTAAAGGGCTCAGGAAGTGACCCTAACAATTTCCCCCTTTGAATATACAAATAGCCTAAGTTAAAATCAGTAGTAAGTGTGCAAATAATCTTCTTCGTATAAAAAAAAAAAAAAAAAAAAAAAAAAAAAAAAAAAAATATAAAAAAAAAAAAAAAAAAAAAAAAAAAAAAAAAAAAAAAAAAAAATAAAAAAAAAAAAAAAAAAAAAAAAAATAACAAAAAAAAAAAAAAAAAAAAAACTGTTAGAACTTGAAACAACATAAACTGATAATCATTTATACTAACTTTCATTACATTACAATACAAAAGATAAAGTTATTACAAAAGATTAAAACATCTACTGCCTCAGCTGCTCAATGGCCCTCATTTGTTTGAGGGGGTTCAGGTTCCTTTTGTCATGATCATCTAAACCATGACCTTGATGAAGTCTGAAGAAGATTTTTTGTACAATATACAACATTTAATTTGGGAAATGTTCAAAGTCTTTAATGGTAACAAATTCTGTATTGGTAGGTGGTGAAACAGAATCAGACCTAAGATGGCTCATTTTGCATAGCTATCAGTGGGATGATCTCCTATGAACAGCTGACTTGAATTTATTAGTAGACCTAAAGAGATCATGGATGTCATCAGCATGCTTCAATATCTTCCTTGCTAGATCATTCAGTCTGTCAAGAGGATCATGTTCTCCCAAAGGTTTGTCTAAGTCAATCCTCAGCTCAGCTTTAGTTTTGTGCAGATAATCCATTCTTGTTTGGATTTTCTCATAGATGGTAGACCAACCAGCTCCTTTTCTGTTTGGACAAGCCTTAACAACTTCTCTCCATTCACTCAGATGTAAGTCACTGGCTTTGAATTTTGGAATGACTTCATCAGTACCGTCCTCTCTATACACCTTTAGTGTTATAGGGCCTTTTCTAGTCAAAACATCACAATTTGTGATTCTTGATTGTGCCCTTTTGAACATTTTGTCACAGTATTTGTCATATTGTAACTTAGCTTTGTAATACTTTGTCACCACATCAACACCAAAAAGATCAATCCACTCTTCCTTTCTTACTTCCATTTCTTGTTTGGCTATATCAGGCTTTGCTCAGTATCTCCTAATCTCTTTTGTTCTTCTGATTTGTCTTTGCTAATTAGAACATGATCACCCTGTTCAGTAACAAAATCAAATTTCTTTAGTTTCTTCTTCTTGGAGGACTCAACCATTGAACCATTCAAGTTGATTGTATCATCATTAGAATCACTTTTAGTTTTCTCTTCTTCAAGATCCTTAGAAGACATAGCTTCTTTGCCCTTGTCTTTCTTGATTAGCTCCCTCTCAGGTTGAGAGGATCTCTTTAGTGGACTTAGAAGAAAAGGATATTGCAATTGAGTTGTTGTGGTTGTGATGATTGGTGAAATGACTGAGGTTGTTGGTATTGGTTTGTTCGGGTTAGTCTTGTCAGCGAGCATTTCTTGAAACATCTAAGGCGAATTGTGACTTGTGGGTGTTCTTTTCCTCATCAGTCAGGGTAAGATTCAGCTTGGGCCATGCTGAACGAAACAAGCTGTTGGTGGGGTATCTCAGTTTTCTTTGATGCAGACTCAATAGCCTGAGCAAACTTGCTCAAGGCTTCAGTAACTTTGTTGAGTAAACTTGGAAAAAGCAAAAAAAAAATATGTTAGATGCGGGCTCCCATCTTGCTATTGTTTATGTTGAAGAAAGAGTCGAGAAAAGAAAAGAAAATGATTGATGTAGAGTTTGTATACTATTGTCCTAGTTTCGTCGAGTCTTGTCTTAGCAACGCTTTTCACATGTATTCTTGTAGATAATTAGCTTGTCACTAGTCAAAATTCCTCCAAATATCCCCGACCGTGTTTCTTTTACCCTACACCTATACATCACAACCCTTTAAAGACCTCTTTGATTGTAATTCCTCTTCCCACTTGTATCGGTGTGTCTCTATCAATTGGCATGTCCAGGATGAGAAATTTTGCTATGATGGTGGTTACACCCACCTGACACATAACATCTCTCAGAATCCACATAGGCTCTGCCATTGAATGGTTCAACATCGTGATCCCCTTCTTTACATTATGTACTTCCTCTCTGCCCAGCTCTTTGTAGACATGGTATGGCATTACATTGATATCCAGGCCAGTGTCGGCCAATGCATTGAGGTTGATCTTACCCTCTAGTCGGATCGGAATCACAAATGCTCTAGGATCCTCCTTTTCTATTAACGCTTATCCTTTGATTTTTATTATGGCTTCTTCCTCATCTTTGTTCATTCCATCTAGCTTCATCCTGTCCAAACAAATCCCGTCAAGTATCTTTTTATACTTGTCACTGTAGGTCATAGTCTTAATTACAGGTCTTTCCTCCTCCAGTAGAGAGTATCTTTCACAACTATTGATAGCCAACGCTTCTTTTTCAGCTTCCTCTGAGTCATTGGTTTTCCAAGTAGTACATTAGAACGGTCATATATAGAATAGATCAATTTGTAGTTCTCTAACTGCTTCTTTTTGTTCCTACCGCTCGTCCACATCTTACATACGAATGGCGGAACTTCAACTATTTCAATATCTGGAATATCTCCAAAGTCAAGATCATCTAGCAAGAGATCCCAGTCATCACCAATCTTTTCTTCTTCTTCAGAACTAGCCAAGAACGGATTGAGTTCGGGGTATATTGTAATTGTTTCATTCCCGAAATCATCAATTGCCTTGGTTAGACGCAAGAATGATCTTCCAAAAAACACCCTTGGTTCAACATCATCCTCTTCCGAATTGAGTATAAACTTCACAAAATAAATCTCTCCTCTCAATGCTACGATCAATTCCTTCGTAACCACTTTATTTCCACTTTTCACCTCATGATCCAGACATAATTTCACTGCAAACTCATTCGAGATCATGTTTTCTTCTACTCCAAGATTTATTTCCCCGTCATATGCTTCCAATCATTAACGAAACAAGGTGCCAGAAATCTGTCGCTAATCTCTTCTGTCTCTATTTTGTGAAAAACTATAGCCTTTGTTTCTTTCTTTCCTCCACTGTTGGCTGTGTCCAGATATTCTGGAGAATTCCAGTCTCCATGCCCTTCACCCTTGTCACTTGATATTTCAATGACATTTTCTCCTAAGCAAGTTTTTCCAACGCTAGAACTTGGATCCATAATTCTTATATAACAAAACAACAATAGAACAACCGTTAGTGGGTTAGTTAAAACAAGTAGTATACTTTTTTACACTTACATAATATTAATAAGCATGTAGCAATCAATAAACGGAACAATTTGTTTACGAAAATTAAGATATGAGCAAATTTTGACTATCCAGGTAGTAAAGTGCGCTTTCGAGTAAGTGCGGCGTACTTTCTGAGATTTTTTAAATTTTTTATGTTTTTCCAGAAAAACCGGCGTACTTGGGAGTAAGTGCGCCGCACTTTTATAAATTTCAATTTCAAAAATTTTTAAACGTTTTCTTTTTATTACTTTATAATTAATCTTAATAAACAATTTAAAAACGTCAGTTATCTTTTCATTAAATGTAATTTAATCTTACAGCAAGAGTGAGGTCAAAAAAAAATAATGTTCTTAATTTTGATTTCCATTAATTTTCACTTTCATTTTTAAATAAGCATAACAGTTATAAGCAACATTGGCAAATAAGATAAACACATCTAAAAAACATTTTATAATTTAAAACAAGAAAGACATAAGGCAATATTTTTTTGTTTTTTTGATTTTAGAATATAAATTACTTGAATACAAGAATTCAACAAATAGGCACATAAGAAAAGATCCACATGTTTTCAGTGTTGATTTTACAGTTTGAAAATGGTTTTTTTTTGGTTTTAAAATTTAGTTTTGATTATGTTTGTGAAAAAGTGCAAGAAGTGCGGCGTACTTGGAGTAAGTACGGCGTACTTTCTAAAATTTGTAGAAAAACCGACAGCACAAAGGTATTGTGCGGCGCACTTTCTGAGAAAAACGAATTTTGGGTCAGTTTGACAGAAAACTGTATGGCAATTTTGAAAATTTGGTTTTTAAAACAACAATGAATTAACTAAGAATGATTTAAATCCCCGGCAGTTGCGCCAAAAACTTTTGATGCGTTTTGAAAGCTTTAAATTTATAATGACTAAAAATACTAATTTATTAGACGGAAACACACGGGTAAAAGTATAACCCATATATGTAGTATAATCTTTTAGGTAAGACCAGGTCGTTCCACGGGATTAATAATTCTAAGTAAAGTCATAACGTTTTACGAAAAGTTATCTTATAGACTGTCACGATCTAAAGATAAGGATGAAATTCAAGATATAAAACCAATGTTTATTTGGGAGACAATAGTAAATAGGAACAAACTTGGAAGATACCGGGTTCATGAATTATAGCATAATCGATTGAGAAAACGGGTAGTTTACTTAAAAGATTGTCTACTTCTCATAATCAAAAATCATTTCAGCCTTTACTTTTAATTATGAAAAATGCTTTAAGTTTGATTTTCGTTTTGGAAATAATAAAGATAAACGTGCTTAACCAAGTTCGTTAGACATGAGGTTAGACATTAAACATTTTCATTCTTTGGTTAATGATCATTTCAATAGCCAATCCTGACAAGGCTAAGATCGAGTTGTTCATAGACAAACAACTAGAAATCAAGCACAAAGCCGGAGCCATTCGACCTATATCCGGGCTGAGTGGTGATCAAATGATGATTAAGGATCTAAGTATAAAACATCAAGTTTATATTTGTTAATTCTAAAACGTCATTAGTTTATCAGTTTGAGCCCTTTAATACCTAATGTATCCCAAATAAACATGACAACTAACTACTCCATAATCATAGAAACAAAAACAAACAAGCATTTAATAAAAACATTATATTCAATAATGATAACGTGTTTATACTGATTTCACAAGCAAATTATATGAATCTTACAAGAACTTTCTTCGAACGAAACAATAGAACCGGAAATTGTCGATACTAACACTTCTTCCACAGCTTCTTTGAGATCAAAAGTAACTTCTTTGAATGATTATACTCCTGGAAATGATGAAGATCTATTAGTCAATAGTCAATATCATATTTAATAGTATTAGCTGTAATTGACTAGACGTGATTAATTATCATGATTGATTATATCACATTAATTGTGTTGGTGAGTTCTTAATCACCATCATTTGTAGGTAGTTTCCATTTACATATTTATGTTTATAATCTGTATTTATAGAATCATCGCTTGTTATAATACGTTCATGAGAAAACAAAACATTCTAACTATGGTATCAAAGCTTCAACATCCCACCACCAAATCACTCTACACATTCTTAACCTTAGCAGTGACCCTACTTTATATCGCAGCCTTGCAGGTGCTCTTCAGTATTTGATATTCACTCGCCCGGATATATCTTATGTTGTGCAACAGATCTGTCTTTAAATGCATGACCCTCGTGATCCACATTTTACTGCTTTGAAGCGCATATTACGCTATGTTCGTGGGACTCTTGACCATGGTCTTCAGCTTCATGTTTCATCCGCTAGTCAACTTACTGCCTTTACAGATGCTGATTGGGCTGGTTGCCCTGTTACCCCCGTAGCTACTTTCGGGTATTGTGTGTTCCTTGGTGATAACCTTCTGTCTTGGTCTGCCAAGCGGCAGGTCACATTATCTCGATCTAGTGCTGAAGCGGAAAAATTTTTGTGTGTGTTGCAAATGTTGTCGCTGAGACCGTTTGGATTCGTAATTTGTTGCTTGAGCTGCATGCTCTGCTTACTACTGCTACTCTTGTCTACTGTGATAATGTTAGTTCTGTGTATTTATCCACTAATCCTGTTCAGCATCAGCGTACTAAACACATTGAGATAGATATTCATTTTGTTCGAGATTATATTGCCTCTGGACAGGTTCGTGTGCTTCATGTTTCGTCCAGATTTCAGTATGAAAGTATATTTACTAAAGGCCTCCCAAGTGCGTTGTTTCTTGAGTTTCGCTCCAGTTTGAACATCCGAAGATCTCCCGTTCCAACTGCGGGGGAGTATTAGTTAATAGTCAATATCATATTTAATAGTATTAGTTGTAATTGACTAGACGTGATAGATTATCATGATTGATTATATCACATTAATTGTGATTGGGGTCTTATCACATATTTGTAGGTAGTTTCCATACATAATTATGGTCTATCGTCATATATTGAATCGTGCTTGGTATAATCAGTTACATGAGAAAATAATCATTTCTAATAAGATCAAGGTAGTTCTTCAAACTTTTCCTACTGAACCTTCCTTATAACTTTCCTAATACTTTTCCTACTTAAAGATATGATAGATTGAAGCAGAGTGGGAAGATTTGATCACTGAATTTGTGCCCTTTATATAGCCCTAGATGGTGCTTCAGTTGTGGGAAGGGAGCAAATCAAAGGTTGCCTAATTATTGCAATCATTATGATTTTGGAGTAATTGCAGGAGAAGTGCGCCGCACAAATAACATTTGGGAAGCATTTGGTGGATATATACATACTTTGGACTCAATTTAGGAAGAAACGGGACAAGATTGCAACTCTTCAAGAAGACACTCAAGATTTGGCATACACTTTATGAAGACGGCATCACAAATCCTTGTGACAGCGTCAAATTTATCAAGAGACGGCGTCAGAGATTTTGGTGACGGTGTCTGAGTAGCCGACTTAAGAAGTCCGATGAAGATTCTACGGGTTGAAGGCATCACAATTAACAAGCGACGCCGTCATGACTATTTTCCTATATATAAACCCTAGTTTTTGTGTTTTAGAGAGGAAAACTTGGAGGAACAAATTTATACTTCATACCAGCTATTCTTAGGCGATTTTTAGGGTTTCTAACCATATTGTACTCATCATTACTCCATGATTTATTGAAGTGAAGATTCTTTATTCCTTTAATCTTTCAATATGTCTATGTATTATTTGATTAATTGTTCTTCACTTTCAATAAACATGCTTGGATAAATTTAATTTGTGTTTGCTTATGATTGCATGAAACCTAGTTGTTTATCTTGAATTATTGCTTCTTGTTAATGATATGCGTGCTAGGCTTTAGAAAACTAGCTATAAAATATTACATTAGCATAGACGTCTAGGGAAACGCGACTAGGTTAAATGATGCTAATGCAATAGTCTTCACACTACCTTGCCATTTGGGTTAATTATGAGTTAGGTGTTTAATTATTTAAATACTTACATATTCCATTACAAGGGTGATGGGTAATAAAACAAGAGACGACAACTAGGGAGTAGTGCATGATTAGGTAAACACATTTGTTTAACCATAAGAGTTTTTCCTTAAGCTTTACTTTTCTTGCAATTAGAATAGAATTAGTAGTTTAAGTAGTTTAAAACAAATCCCTCTTAAAACCCGAGAATTTACTTACTTTTATAAAATATAAAAATACAAAAATAATCTTTTTTCAACCGCTAGACCTTAAGTAACCATACGATTCTAGCCTACCTAAACTATTCCCCTAGAGAACGATAATAACCCTTGAGTTTTGCTTATACTACGCTACAATGGTTAGGTACACTGCCTAGGAGGGTTGTAAAACTTTGGTTTGCAATCATCCACACATCAAAGTTTTTTGCATCACTGCTGGGGAATAGTCTAGATTTCAGATTCTATATAGCTTAGGTCTACTCACTAGATTCCTATCAAGTGAGATTTTTATTTTTTATTTCTTTTAGTCTATTTATTTCTTCATTCCCTTTGTTTTGTAAACCTTCTTTTTCGTTGACCACCATGGAAAATGGAAATCCAGTTCGCACTTTAGGAGATTATTCCTAACCTAGCCATGATGGCTATTGAAACACCATTAAGCTCCCCAATGGTAACAATGTGGTTCCTCTACGATTCGACACCATCTAATTGGTGCAAAACATATGTTTATTCCACGGACTTTAGTCTAAAGACCCAAATCAACATCTTAAGGGTTTTCTAAAAATTGTTGACTCTCTTAACCTTAATGTTGAAAATAGCAAAAGAACGCGACTGCATTTATTTCAATTTTTCCTTCCCGATCAATCTACACGTCTTCCTATAGGATCCATCTCCACTTGAGAGGATCTCACTACCCGTTTCCTTGCTCAATTCTTTCCATCAAGAAGAACTGCTAAACTTTAAAATGACATATTGATGTTCTAACAACATCAAGGTGAATCTCTTTTCGAAGCAAGGACTCGTTTCAAGGACTTACTTCAAAAAATCCCTCATCATGGCATTGATCTATGGCTTAAAATCCAAAATTTCTATGATCATGTCTCTTTTCATCTTAAGCCTAAAATTGACCACGCCGCCAGTGGTAAGCTTCATGATAAGAACGTCAAGGAATCTTGGGCACATATAGAGGACCTCACCCTCTATGACAATGAAGGTTTAAATGACCCATCATGACAATGAAGGATTTAAATGCACCTCAAGAAGATACTTATACAGCAAAACCATTCATAACGGCAATTAGTATTTACCGCTCGAAGACTTACACCAAAGAATTGCCCAGAAGTTGAAGCCGGACGCGACTAATCTCAAGCTTTCGAACGATACATACGGCCAACGATAAAACTACCTCCGTCTGAAAGGGTCAGAACCCAACACTCCCAAAATCCTAGATGCTACAAAACAAAGTTCTCTTGAACCATCACAAAGCATGTGTCAATAGAGAAAACAGTACATCAGTAACCTAACACACATCAATAATAACAATATTAACGAATACCTATGGTTTAACAATACCGTAACCACAAAACTTCTTCAAATTCCAAAAGTCAGTCGTTCCAACGAGTATATCATATGGATAAAATAGACACCGTAACCCCACGAACAAACACTCTGAGCTACTTTCTGAACGAGCGCTCGGTCTACTACTAGGCTATACTGCACTGCACACACAGAAAGAATCGAAAGGATTCAAGAAGACACTGCTTTAATGCAAAAAGGGCTAGAAGAACATCTAATAAATAGAGAGTATGAAGGAGAAGTATGCTTTAGTTCTTGTAAAAGAACTTACAAAAAGTAATATCTCAGAAAAAGTATGTTAGTTAGGGTAGGAAAGTTAGACAGACCCTCTCTTCAACAAAATACGTGAAACACAGTCGACCCCTTTGTCATGACCTGAAAAATGAACAGGAGTTACAGAAATGTAGACATGGTAATATCGATGAGAACGTTGTAGACTGTTAAGTTAGTAGACAAGGAAAAAGGCAATAAATGATGATAACTGAGAGCATGAACGAACCCAATTGGAAGTAACGAATAAGAGTAATCAACTCAAATGATAAAATACGCCAAATAGATTATTAAAAAAATGCCATAGGTCAATCTAAGCCGGTTAGGATATTACCATTAAGCATAAAATCATATAGAAAAAGAACAGAGCACATCGTAAGATCTCTGAGATAACCATAAGTATGACAGACGCTACTCTTATTCTAGCAACTACGCATTCTAATAATGAGTAAAAAGATTCAGAGACCTATACTTATGGTCATTGCCGTAGGACCGCTATGTACAATGAAATTCTCAAAAGAAGTTAATAAAAATATAAAATGGAGGTTAAGTTTTGTGATAAACCATGTAAGGGCATAGGGAAAATTGAACAAATCTTTGAACTTCACTATACCAGACCTGAAAGGTTCGATGAAACATCATGGCCTTCTCATCTACAGTACGCTTCACTAGAGCGAAAACATTGAAAGACTAACACGATACAACGTCTCGAGTAGCTAATCGCTACTCATCATATAATGAACCCCTTAAGGCATCACTATGAAGCACGTGATATGGTCATTATGATGTGGTCCAGATCTTGTATATCCCGATAGATTTGTCATTTTAGACATAGAAACAAGAGGAGTTGCATGTCACTCATCTTAGGAACCACCAACCTACAAACCACAGAAACAGGCCCAAAATTTGAAGTTTGAATAGAGTAAGAATGACCATATTGCGTACTGAAAATTAGTAAAACTTAATTTTTAATAGGACCATTAGAATCTTAGAACATCCTAGTAAGATTGAGGAAAGAATAGAAAGGGACCTAGATCTCATAATCCCTACAAATCAGGTGAATATGAGAATTTTAGAATGGAAGAAAGAATAAAAAATCATCAAGAAAAAGAAATGGCACTTAACAAATGGAAAGGTAAAGTTTTTAATGATAACCACCTTATTGGACATAACTTCTTCATTTATGAGATTGGGAGTGAAGGTTGTGAAGTGAATGACGAAGGAGTCACGTAAGGAGTATGACTCCGAGTCTAGTTAGAAGACTCGTTAAATAAACAAAAGCGCTTATTGAGAGGCAACTCAATCTTTTTATTTCTTGCATTTTAGGAGTTTTGTGTGTTTTTATTCTTCATTATTTGTTTCTTATATGTTTGATTTATATGTGATCATGCTTTGTTTTATATTTAACCTCGTCTTATTTATAATCAAAGGCATTTTGCATAAAATAAGTGTAGGGAGAAAAATATCCGGTTTTTAAGAACTATTTTCAAACATGTAAAATAAATAATTCTAGATTAATTCACACATTTTATGTTTTTTTTGAGTCATATGTTTGTACTAACCGTTTTTGTGGCCTATACATAAATTTTTTACAGGAAATAACTAATAAGATATTTGTGCATAAATTTTTCCAAGAAAATGAAACAAAAAATTTTACAGGCTCTGGAGACGGCGTCAGGATTTTTCTTGACAGCGTCACCAGCCTCCAGTTATAAAAACTTTGCGTTTTTTGAATTTTTGAAAATTTATTTTTGTGTAATTTCTAGAATTTATAATTCTCCTAATTGTTGCAAAAAGTCACGATTATATTAGTATATACATTCTATCTTTATTGCTTTCTTAGGATTTTAATTCACAATTAATATGGTTGTATATCATTTTCCCATAGAATTTTACGCTTGGTATAGTTGCTTTTGTCTTTGATTTGCAGGTTATATTTTATTAGGAAAGTTCGGAAGCTATTTAGATATTCACTTGGACGATTCTTGGATGACGATTTAGCCGGGATAATTTATTTCTTCTCTATTATTAAACAAAACAAGGGGAGTATTAGTTTCTCTCGCTTTTCTTACTTTCCCTTTATTCTTTTTTTGGGTACTCATAGAACACTGGAGACAATGTTCAAAATAAGTGTAGGGGGAAATAAAATCCTTAGAAACTATTTCTTTAATTGCATTTGCTTTGTTCTTAAAATGATGTGTAATATACCAAAACATATTTTAGGACGGTAATTTAACCCAAATTAAAGATAAATTTTGGCATAAACCGATGAAAACTTAGTATTAATAGCGTCTCATAAATATGAGTTATATGACTAGCACAAAAACCCCTGCCACTAAAAAATTCCACCCTAAAAATATGAGATTCGCCCCTATATCTTTAGGAATTAAAGCATCCATCTTTGATGTTTTTGATGATTTTAACCTTTAGCTTGCTCGAGTTAAGGAATTGAGCAATCGCATGTGTCTCGTTCATGGATTTGATCGAGCATGTGTGGTTTTGTCGCTTTTTCTAGAGCATTGGTATCAGTTAGGATTATGAGAGTGTACCGGTAGTATTATACATTCTAGAACTTGCTTTAGCAATTCATCTTGAGACTGTTAGTGAGATCGCATTCGTATGATTAAGAATTACTAAGTGATAAGAGGCATTAGGATAAACCCGACTGAACCGAAGACCTGTCATAAACACATAAATCATTTAATTGTGGCATTGCTATGATAGAGAGCAGTAAATACTATAAGCTGATTACAATAATACACGCAAGAAACCCCTATTTTTACATGTGACACGGTACTTTAACGACCTAAGTTAAGAACATATAACTATTTGACATAAGAACTCGATGATAAACTGCTAGTATTTACAATAGAGCGTCTGTGAAAAACCTCGAGGTATGGAAAGGCAGAAATTACATGCACTAGTCAAATTACCAGAGAAAACAGAGAGAAATTATAAAGACCCTTGCAACATAAACAACTTCACCCGACTAGCGAAAATGCTGCAGATCTCTACTGCCCCTATATCTTTAGGATTAAACAGCATCCATCTTTTGTTGTTTTGATGATTTTAACTTTAGACTTGCTCGATATAAGGAATTGAGCAATCTGCATGTCGTCTCGTTTATGCATGAATTTGACTGAAAGCTATTGTGTGTTTTGTCAGGACTCTATTTCTAGACGGCATTGTAGATCATAGATAGCTAGGATTATGAGAGTGACACGGTAGTTATAGATACATTCTAGCACTTGTCTTCTTAGGAATTGCATATACATTGAGAGCTGTTAGTGAGATCGGTCCGCTATACGTATTATTCAAGAATTTACTAAAGTGATAAAGGCATGCATTAGGATAAACTCCAATGAGTGTTGTAGCACTTTCATTGATTAGAGTCATATGATGGTCTACACTGGAATTCATGTGATGTTACGTGCAATGAGTCATATGTCATTAGATTCTTAAACAAAAGTTTTACAAACTCTCATAGAGTAGTGTACACCTAATCTTGTGGCAAGTGTAGTATAGGCAAGACTTTTGGGGGGAGTTGTTTCATTCTCTAGGGGAATTGAATTAGGAAGGCTACAATAAACGATCTAACAGAGGCTACGTGGGTGTGAGAATATTCTTTTTGATATTGTTTATGTCTTTATAAATAATGTAAATACATCAAGGTTTAAAGTGATTGGTTTTAGTTATAAACAATAAATACAACAACAAAACAAAATATACTCAAAAAACAAACTTAAGGTGATGAACTCTGTTAAGATAAATATCACGATTGTATGTTATCTTAATCATGTACTAACTCCTTAGATATTTAATGCTCTTCTAATCGTGTCTATCTCTGATCACACTTGTGCATCTGATCTGATGATAAAGTATTCTCACTAAGATCTCGATAGAATGAATTCTACACGAAACCTCACACTCCTGCCTCGTATTAATATTTCGTTCAAGTCAATGCACAAGATAAGGACGAGTATTTAAGACAATTGCAGACCGTCTATAGAGTATATAATTAAATGCAAATTTAAAAATCATCTTAAGAAAACAGATGAGAAAAGTTATCACAATGCCAAATTTATGGGTAAAGTAGTAAGAAGGACAGTAACCAGTATGGCATCCTTTCTACAGACAACCGCATTTCCCTAGACCTCTATGGGCGTAAATTTAATATGCTTATGACTAAGATATTCTAAAGCCTAACGCTGCAAAACTCTATCCACAAGAAGCAACATTAAAAGGATACACAGTCCTAAGTTTCATACAATCATAAAGTAAATACAAAGGAAGGTTTAGGCCTAGCACGTTATCTAAAGAAAGGCAAGAACATAAAAAAATCAACAACACTGAACATATTGGAATGATTAAAGATAAACAATCTTTCACTTAAGAATTAAAACCATAAGATTAAAGGTCATTTGATCTCCCCACCCCCAATATGTGGTTTTGATGCCAAACTAAGAAACAGTAACTAAAGCTACTAGAATAGACTAGAGGTTCGTCTCTCAAAATTTACACAATAGTTACCACTTAAAACCTAAAAATGCTGGTTTTATATTTACAAGATAAAGCACGTGACGGTGTACGCTTATGAAGCCATGGAAACGCCATCGTCCACAGTCGACTGATTCATGATCCTTTTTAAGGTGGCATAACGCTTCTACGTCATCACAAAATCCTAGACGTCTTCTAGTTCAACATGGGGGGGGGGGGGGGGCTTGATTTTTGTAAATCACGACGATGTCGCTTTATACTTGCGACGCCATCTCCACACTCTGTATGCGTGGTTCTTTAAGATACTTGGGGTAGAGCTGATGTGTTTTAAAAGCTTTAAATTTATAATGACTGAAAATACTAATTTTATTATATGGAAACACATGGGTAAAAGTATAACCCACGTATATAGTATAATCTTTTTTAGGTTAAGGCCAGGTCGTCCACGGGGATTTGAGCTAAGTGTTCCAATAATCAGAAAGAAATAATACATAACAATATTTGAAATAACTTATTATTTACGAGTGATAGGTAAAGCAATGACCACTACTCGGATACGTTGATAAATAATTTTATAAAGTATCCATCATAGAAGGTTTAGGTAAATGTGTCCATGAGATTTCTTTTAATCTATATTCAGTTAAGTTACTATGGTATAACGTGATTGATTCAAGACCTCCACAGCATGAACTCTTAAAGCTATACGAGAGAAATAAATAAGTTGATCAAGATGGAACCTTAACTTACAAAAAGGATTTCTCGTCAGAAAATGTTTTCACAAATTAACTTAATTAACTTAAGACTTGTATTTAGTCGGCTAGACTAGATGTGTCACTCAAATGATTCAGTTAACTTATTATATCAAAGCTTATTTTGTTTATCAATTTACGAAATTAGATTTCTCGACACAAACGATAAAGACCATAGATAAATCTTTAAAACCATATAGATCATAATAGGGGTGCAACATAAGCTTGAGATTAATGAGATCACAATCATACCAAATACTTATTGATTATCATAACGTCATTGAGTAGTCATGAGAGAATTAGCCTCTCATGGCTACGTAGTCAATAACATAACTTGATTCAACAAGAAACTTCATTATTTCAATAGACTAAGCTGGTGTTCTTCTTCGCTCTTAGTTGTTTGATCTTGAATCTTCCAAAGGTGTGGTGTTTATTTAGGAGAAGATTGGAAAGGGTTTAGGATATCATAAGGGAGAGATGGAGTATGTGTGATATAAGAGAATTGAGTATGAAGGGAATGGATGAGATAAGAAATGTGTAAGAATTTGGCACTATTTATAGGCCGATTTCAGGGTAGAAGTGTGGCGTACTTGATAAATTGTGCGTCGCACTTGGTGTGTTAATGCACTAGTATTTATGACTTCATTTATTTTTCGTAACCAGATAGGAAGGCGGCTCACAAAATACATTTTGCGGCGTACTTAGGGAGTTAATGCACTATTTTGACTTGGATTTTGATTCTTTGACTTTGGGGAGAAGTGCGGCGCACAATGTATCACTTTTCAGCTTGAGACTTTATCTTTTCTTGTATTTTGATTTCCAAAATGTATAAGTACTTGATCTTTGTTGTGTTTGACCTCGGGATGTCTTCAAGTGAACCTGCAAGTATTTCATGCTATTAAGTATCAAAAGTTCATGAGAAATGATAAAATATGTACAAATAACGCCACCAAAAACATGTATAATTTAGGCATTATCAAATCTCTCCACGCTTAGCTATTGCTTGCCCTCAAGCAATCAAAGCAAGAAAATAAGATCATTTATTGCGACATGGAGAAAAAATTGGATTTCACAAGAGTTTGCATATAAGATAACTTTTTAGGCATAAACATATAATATAGCGCCTCACAAGGGAATGTGCTTGATTTTGTAATTCACTCGAGTCACTCAAATAGGGTTTATATTTTTTGTGAAGACACTCAGTTTGCACAGACATAATCTAGACATCTATCATAGGCTTGTACTTGACACATAAACATGATCGAAGGGCAGAACTTGATACTTATGAGGGATAATAGCATATACAAATCTTCATGTGCCGAAACATAAGCCTTTATTTCTTTGAACGACTATATATATATATATTCTTTTTTTTTCCAGAATGATAACTAAGGCTTGGCACAGAACTTCTTTTTTCAACTTTAACTTCTTTACTTAGGTATTTTAGCAACTTAGCACTAAAGGGAGTGTTTGCAAGAACAGGAACTTGCGAAATATGATTAATCAGGCTTTGGTCTAGTAAATGATGATCAAGCACAAGTTTTAGAGCTTCTAAATTACTGGCTATCTCAAATATAGTTATCAACCAATACCACTGCTCTAGAAAAGGCGACAAATTACAAATACACAGCTGTAACGACGGATGAGACACTTGCAATTGCATTCAAACCTTAACTCGAACAGGCTAAAAGCATTAATTATCTTAGGTACCAAAGGTGGGTACCTGAATATATTCTAAGGCTTATAATTCTCACAATTTAGTAGACTAGGTTGTGTTAGTTATAATGTCAATCCGAGTGGATTTGCCTTACTAAGAGTATTTTTTTATATTGAAAACATAGATTAATTTTGAAATTTTTGTTAAAATTTTGGCAGGGAAAACATGGAGAGATATGATTAATTTTTCCTATTTGGGTCCCCTCCACACTTAAGTTGAACATTGCCCTCAATGTGATAACTGATAAACCAGAAAATAGGGAAAATTAAGGGAAAACAGTACTTCCCGGGTCATGGAGAAATGTAGCTTGCGAGAAATCTATCTTTGAGCATACTTCATAATTTTCAATCTTTAAGCTATATTACCTGCATAAAAGTAAACACACAAAAACATACAAAAAGAAAATATTTTTGTTGTTTTTTTAGAAAGAAAAAAAATAAAGGATACGAGTAGAGTTGTATGGAGGAGGGACTCCTCCACACTTAAGTGAAGCACGGGTTGCCTCCCAAGAAGTGCTTAATTTTTAAGAGAGTTGTTACCTAGACTCTTGCTTCTAGAGTTCATTCTTTCAGAAAGAAGGGAGTGACTGCTTCCCTTTGGTCATTATAATCTTTTTCTTCGTGATATAACTTAAGTCGATGGAAATTAACAATGAATGTCTTTCCATCTTTTCCATATAGTTCAACATATCCGGACGGATATTGATGTTTCACTACGTATGGTGCTAGCCAACGAGGTCTGAGTTTTGGTTGTTTGAATTTATATTTTGAGTGAAAAAGCATAACCTTGTTTCCATGTTTGAATTCTTTTCTCATTCTTAGTTTTCTATCGTAACAGACTTTGGTTCTTGCCTTGTACAATCGAGAGTTTTCATAGGCTTGGTGTCTAAGTTCATCTAACTTGTGTAACTAAAACATCCATTTTTCACCAGCAGCTATGAGATACGGATTGCAGTTTTTAAGTGCCCATTATGCACGGTGTTCAATTTCAAATGGTAGTTGACAATTCTTTCTATATATTAGTTTGTATGGTGTTGTACCGGTTGGTGTTTTGTAAGCAGTACGAAAAGCTCACTGAGCGTCATCGAGTTTTCTTAACCAAATAGCAGGATTGTCCTTAACAATCTTTTCAATAATTCTTTTGAGGGCTCTATTTGTGTTTTCAACTTGACCACTTGTTTGAGGGTGGTATGATGTAGAGAAACGGTGACTAACTCCATATCTTTTCATGGTTTTTTCCATTATCTTATTACAGAATAAGTACCTCGGTCGCTTATTAGAGCTTTGGGCCGCAAAATAGTTTCTTTAGAAAAGTAATAACAACTCGAGCATCATTGGTTGGTAAAGCTTGAGCTTCAGCCCATTTAGATACATAGTCGACATAGACAAGAATGTATTCAAACTTATGTGATTTTAGGAACAGTCCCATAAAGTCGATACCCCATATATTGAAAATTTCACATAGTTGAATGTTGGTTAAGGGCATCTCATCTCGCTTTGATATAATTCCCGTCTTTTGGCATGCTTCACAAAGTTAAACTAGAGTATGAGTTTCTTTTATGATTGTTGGCCAGTAAAATCCTGAATCTAGGACCTTTTTAGCAGTTACGTTTGGTCCATAATGTCCACCTGTTGGTCTGTGGTGACATTGATCAAAAATGGTTCGATTTTCTGACCCAGATACACATCGTCTGATCATACCAGTACAGAACATTACTTAGAAAAAGATAGGTGATCATATTGCCCTAGCGAAGTAGAATGTATTGAAGGATTTAGGTAGTATTTGCTAGAGAATAAAATTATTCTTTTATTGGTCCGTCACCCATTTTTGGTACAATATCGACCACCCAAATAGTTGCAAGTCTACGAACCATGGTTTCGATCTCTGTGATTGTTCAGATTTCCATAATGGGTTATCACACAGACAGAAAAGATAGTCGTCGACTTCACTGGTCACACACACTTAGTATGCGTCACATTGACCATATCAGACGATAAAGTGAGCAGAACATACAACATTTTTCGTACTATTTTTGTACCTTTTTTATCTTTGATTTCTATATCGAATTCTTGTAGGAGTAGAATCCAACGAATAAGACAGGGTTTTGCGTCTTGTTTCTTAAACAGATGTTTAAGAGCTGAGTGATCCGTGTGAATAATAGTTTTTGATAGTATAAGATAGGATCTAAATTTGTCGAATGCAAACACTATAGCCATAAGTTCTTTCTCGGTTAAGGTGTAATTCTGTTGAGCTGGGTTGAGAGTTTTGCTTGCGAAGTAGATCGGGTGAAAGTTTTTACCATATTTTTTACCTAAGACAGCTCCAACTGCGAAATCACTTGCATCACACATAAGTTCAAATGGAAGATTCCAGTTAGGCTTACGATCAAAGGAGCACATGTGAGTTTCTCTTTTAATAATTCGAATGCTTTTTAACATTCATCATCGAATTAAAAGGGAGTATCTTTTTCAAGTAGCTTAGTTAGAGGTCGGGCAATTTTAGAGAAGTCTTTTATAAATCGTCAGTAAAACTGGCATGTCCTAGAAAGATTCTAACACGTTTGATGTTAGTAGGGGGTGGAAGTTTTGAGATTACTTTGATTTTTGCTTTGTCGACTTCAAGTCCTGCGCTAAACACCTTGTGTCCAAGCACAATTTCTTCTTTGACCATGAAATAACATTTTCCCAATTAAGGACAAGATGAGCATCTTTACAACGCTAAAGCATTTTATTGAGGTTGTTTAGGCATTTGTCGAAAGAGTTTCCAAAGACAAAGAAATCATCCATGAATACTTTGACGGATTCTTCAATCATGGCATGAAAGATTGTCAACATGCACCTTTGGAATGTGGCTGGAGCATTACATAATCCGAAAGGAATTCACCTATAAGCGTATGTACCAAAGGGACATGTGAATGTTGTTTTTTCTTGATCCATATGATCGATAGGGATTTGGAAATATCCGGAAAAACCATCGAGGAAACATAAATATTTATTTCTTGTGAGTCTTTCCAACATTTGATCCATAAACGGTTAAGGAAAATGATCTTTTGCGGTTGCTTCATTTAGTTTACGATAATCGATGCATACTTGCCAACCCGTAACGGTTCTTGTTGGGACAAGTTCATCATTTTTGTTTATGACTACTGTAATACCGTCTTTCTTTGGTACATAGTAAATAGGACTAACCCAAGGACTATCGGCTATTAGATAAATAATACCAGTATCCAAGAGTTTTACAATTTCTTTCTTAACAACTTCTTGCATATTTGGATTTAACCTTCTCTGTTTTTGGACAATTGGTTTCTTATCATCTAGAAGTTGTATCTTGTGTTTACAAAATGATAGGCAGATACCAGGAATGTCTGTTGTTTTCTAAGCAAATGCTTCTTTGTGCTTTTTTAAGATGGATACAAGTTTGCTTTTGTTTTGAGCAGAGAGTTGAGATGATATGATTACAGGAAGAAAAAGCCGGGATTTAAAATACCACATTCCAAGTTCAAGTTATCAGGATGAGGTTTGTTGGTGTTCCGAGACCATAAGAGGTTCTTTGACGAGATGTCTTGATTTTTTAATCTGTGTTGATGGTTGTTTTCATCCAAATTTAGTTCTTCTTCATCGGACTCAGAGTCATAGTTTTCATTTGAATCCATTGCTATGAATTTATCAAATTCAGAAAAGATTTCTTCTTCGAGAACGGTTCATTCGATGGAATGGAGGATTTTGCTTCCTTCGTCTAGAAGAGTGTCAAAATCTTATTCTAATATTTCATCAATACTAAAAAATGTATCATCGTTTGAATAAGAGTGTTTAATGGCAGAGTCAATATTAAAGATCATGCGTTCAGCCCCAACTCCTAGATTGAGTTGTTTCTGTTTAACTCGAATTACTGCATCAGCAGTGTGAATAAAGGGTCGTCCCATGATGTGAGGAACTTTGCTATCTTCTTCTATTTCGAGAATAACAAAATCGGCAAGGAGGGTGAATTTACCAACTTTAACAAGCATATTTTCAGCTATTCTAACAGGGTATTAAAATGATCAGTCGGCTAATCTTACGCACATTTTAGTAGGTTTAAGAGTTTTGAGAGGTAGTTTCGCATATAAGGATTATGTCATAAGGTTAATTCTAGCACCAAGGTCAGCTAGAGCATTACAATAGAAAGTTTTATTAAAGTTACATGGAATAAGGAAACTTCTGGGGTCTCCAAGTTTGGGTGGAACTTTATTTTGAATCATTGCTAAACTTTCATTGCTTAGAAAAGTGGCAGAAATTTGTTTGATTTTGTGTTTGTTGCTTATGAGTTCTTTGAGAAATTTGCCATAGTTAGGCATTCCGGCTAAGACGTTGACAAAAGGAACGTTAATTCGGACGGCTCAGATCATGTAGAGGAATTTTCCGTATTGGTCCTCCATTTTTTCTTTTCTAAGGCGTTGAGGATATGGAATTTTTGGTTTGTATGGTTTTCGTAACAATGTTTCTTTGACTGGTTTTGGAGGTTGAGTTTTTGGTTGAGGTGCAAGTTCATCGTCTTCATCATCGCTATTGAAGTTGATAGGGGTTTCAGAATTATTTTGTTGATTATTTAGGTAATCTGGCGGATCATAGGATTTACCACTTCTTGTGAATACGACATTCACATGCTCGTGGGTTTAGTTGAGTGTTACTTGGAAGAGATCCAAAAGGTCGACCAGAATGCTTGTCAGCGAGTTTGTTGAACTTAATTTCAAGGTTTTGAATTGAAGATTGATGATTTTTTGCTACTGTTTTGAGTTGAGTTTTGAGGTCCATGAATGTTTCTTTGACAAAAACGTTGGTTGATTGTTGAGACTTCATGAAATTGTTGAATTGTTTTTGAAGATCGTAAGGTTTGTCATCGGTGTTGGATCGGTAGTTATCTCGGTTGTAATCACTTCGTCTGCTTGAACACCAATTATCGCGATTTGAGTCTCGGTCGCGGTAATCATTGTAAAAATGAGTCTTACGGAAAGTTATCATGAATTTAGCTTCTTCTTCACGGGACATAGGCATGTCATCTTCATCAAGATTAGGCGTTGTTTTTTTAGCATAAGATTGGAGTTCTTTGTACTGAGCATCCATTTTTATAGTCATGATTTCATGAAATCGTTGAATTATCTTTGAAGATCATAGGATTTATCATCGGTGTTGGATCGGTAGTTATCTCGGTTGTAATCATTTCGTCTGCTTGAACGCCAATTATTGCGATTTGAGTCTCGGTCGTGGTAATCATTGTAAAAACGAGTCTTACGGAAAGTTTGCATGAATTTAGCCTCTTCTTCAAGAGACATAGGTATGTCATCATCGGTTAAGATCGGGTTTTGGTTGTTTTGCACGAGATTGTAGTTCTTTGTACTTAGCATCCATTTTTATGGTCAGAGCATTTCCTTCATACGAAGCCAAGCATCGGTTAGAGATTCGTTTTCATGTTGAGAAAAGGCACGGATTTCTCCGAGGAGTCGGTCAAAAAAAGCTGGGGGAAAGAATCGGTTAATGAAAGTGGTTCTAAGTTCATCCCACGTTTCGATAGTTCCTTTGTTGAGTTCGTCCAGCCATGTTTTTGCTTCTCTAGTGAGTGATAGGGGAAACATCATTAGGCGGACAGCTTCATTCTCAGTATCTCTATATTTAAACATATCGCAGATTCTGAGGAATTCATGAATGTGTTTATGAGGATCGGTTTTGGTTCTACCATCAAATTGGTTTCCTTTGATGAGAGTCAAGTGGTTACCTTTAATGGCAAATTCGTTTGCGGTTTCAGGAATAGTGATCGCGGAACCGGGAGTCGGAGCGACAACACGGTCGGTAGCCCACATGGGTTCATCCTTCATTGGATCGTAATTTCAAAGAATATCAAGAAAGTGGCGGAAGTAATTGATGTTGAGAATTGGCGGATAGACGATTCTCGGGTGTTGAGGTGTATTGTTTCTTTGATCGAATGGAACTCTTCTGTTTCGTCGACGAAGTCTTCGATTCAGAGTACGTTCAGGTTCGGGTAACGGTTCAACAAGTTTAGAATTGGAAGCACGTGTATGCATCCAAAGGAGAAATTTTTTGGGTCAGTTTACCAGAAAACTATACAGTGATTTTTTTTTTTAAACTAGGGGGAGTTAAAATAATTTTCCATAGTTGACTACAGAACAGCTTAGAAAATCCCCGGCAACGGCGCCAAAAACTTTGATGTGTTTCAAAAGCTTTAAATTTATAATGACTGAAAATACCAATTTTATTATAGGGAAACACACGGGTAAAAGTATAACCCACGTATGTAGTATAATCTTTTTTAGGTAAGACCAGGTCGTCCGCATGGATTTGAGTAGTGTTCGAATAATCAGAAAGAAAATAGACTTTAACAATTTTAAAAATAACTTTTGTTTTACTCAGTGATAATAAAGATGACTGCTCGGATAGTTGAAAATAATTTATAAGTAGTGGTAATGATTAAGACCTCCAAGATGGAACCTTAATTTATAAAAAGGATTTCTCGTTAGAAAACGTTTTCACAAATTAACTTAACACTTATAATTAGTTGTCTAGACCAAATGTGTCACTCAAATGATCCAGTTACTTATTATATCAAAGCTTATTTTGTTTATCAATTTACAAAAGTAGATTTCTCGACACAAACGATAAAGACCATAGACAAATCTTTAAAACCATATAGATCATAATGGGTCTTTCGACCTATACTGATACGATTATATAATCTAAGTTGATAAGCAAAACCGACAAGATAAGATATAATAGGGATGCAACATAAGCTTGAGATTAATGAGATCACAATCATACCAAACACTTATTCGTTATCATAACTTCACCGAGTAGTCATGAGAGAATTAGCCTCTCATGGCTATGTGGTTCATAACATAACTTGATTCAACAAGAAACTTCATTATTTCAATAAACTAAGATGATGTTCTTTTTCATTCTTGGTTGTTTGATCTTGAATCTTCAAAAGGTATGGTGTTTATGCTTGGGAGAAGGGTTGGAAAGGGTTTAGGATATCATGAGGGTGAGATAGAGTGTGTGTGATATGAGAGAAATACGTATGAAGGGATGATTTGTGGTGAAAACTCGTCTCCTATTTATAGGTTGATTTTGAGGTGAAAGTGCGGCGCATAATTTTATAAGTGCGGCGCACATGAGGTGTTAATGCGCCAGTATTTATGACTTCATTTAATTTTCGTAGCTAGAAGTGCGGGGCACAAAAATAATTTGTGGTGGATTGCTTTGGTGGGAGTTTAATGCATTATTTTTGACTGATCTTTAATTCTTGAGACTTGAGGAAAGTGCGGCCGCACAAGGGGTAAGTCGCGTACATTGCACTTTCCAGCTTGAGACTTTATCTTTTTTCTTGTATCTTGATTTCCGAAGTGTATAAGTACTTGATCTTTGTTTATTTTGAGCTCGGATGGTCTTCAATGAACCTCGCAAGTATTTCATGCTATTAAGTATCGAAAGTTCACGAGAAATGATAAAATATGTATAAATAACGCCACTAAAAACATGTATAATTTAGGCGTTATCAAATCCCTCCACGCTTAGCTATTGCTTGCCCTTAAGCAATCAAAGCGAGAAAATAAGATCATTTATTATGACGTGGAGAAAATTTGAATTTTTAGCTAGAGTTTGCATATTGATTAATTTTTTAGGCATAGACAGATAACATAGCACCTCACAGGGGAATGTGTTTGATTTTGCAATTCACTCAAGCCACTCAGATATGGTTTATATTTTTTTGTGAAGACACTCAATTTGCACAGACATAATCTAGACAGGTACCATAGGCTTGTACTTGACACATAAACATGACCGAA
The DNA here is from genome assembly GCA_026074375.1 of Tanacetum coccineum. NCBI lineage: Eukaryota > Viridiplantae > Streptophyta > Magnoliopsida > Asterales > Asteraceae > Tanacetum > Tanacetum coccineum. The sequence continues at coordinate 17,416 of BQNB010035716.1, read as the reverse complement.
GGGCGAAACTTGACACTGATGAGGGATAATAGCATATACAAATCTTCATGTGCCGAAACTTAAGCCTTTATTTCTTTGAACTACCATATATTTTCTTTTCTCTCTTTTTTTCTTTTTTTTACCATGATAACTAAGACTTGTCACAAAACTTCTTCTTTCAACTTTAACTTCTTCACTTGGGTACTTCAGCAACTTAGCACTAAAGGGAGTGCTTGCAAGAACAGGAACTTGCGGGATTAATTACATATGATTAATCAGGCTTCGGTATAGTAAATGATGATCATGCACAAGTTCTAGAACTTCTAAATTATCGGCTCACTTAAATATAATTATCAATCAATACCAATGTTCCATAAAAGGCGAAAAATTACAAATACACAGCCGTAACGACGGATGAGACACTTGCAAATGCATTCAAACATTAACTCGAACAGGCTAAAGGCATCAATTATCATAGGTACCAAAGGTGGGTACCCGAATATATTCTAAGGCTTATAATTCTCACAATTTAGTAGAATAGGTTGTGATAGTTATAATGTCAATCCGGGTGGACTTGCCTTACTAAGAGCATTTTTATATATATTGAAAGCATATATTAATTTTGAGATTTTCATTAAAAATTTTGGCAGGGCAAACATGGAGGGATATGATTTAATTTTTCATATTTGGCTCCCCTCCACACTTAAGTTGAACATTTCCCTCAATGTGATAACTGATAAACTAGAGAATAGAGAAAATTAAGGAAAAACGATACTTCTCGGGCATAGAGATATATAGCTACGAGAGAGCTATCCTTGAGCATACTTCATAATTTTCCAATCATTAAGCTATATCACCTGCATAAAAGTAAACATACAAAAAGAAAATATTTTTGGGTTTTTTAGAAAAATAAATAAAGGATACGAATGGAGTTGTATAGAGGAGGGACTCATCCACACTTAAGTAAAGCACAGGTTGCCTCTCGAGAAGCGCATAATTTTTAAAAGAGTCGTTAGCTAGACTCCTGCTTCTGGAGTTCATTCTTTAGGAAAGAATGGAGTGACTGCTTCCCTTTGGTCATTATAATTTTCTTCCTCATGATATAGTTTAAGTTGATGGACATTAACAATAAATGTTTTTCTATCTTTTTGACCTAAGACAACTCTAACTGCGAAATCACTTGCATCACACATAAGTTCAAATGGAGGATTCCAGTTTGGGCTTACGATCACAGGAGCACATGTGAGTTTCTCTTTTAATAATTTGAATGCTTTTTGACATTCATCGTTAAATTCGAATGGGGTATCTTTTTCAAGCAACTTAGTTAGAGGTCGGGCAATTTTTGAGAAATCTTTTATAAATCTTCGATAAAAACCGGCATGTCCTAGAAAGCTTCTAACACCTTTGATGTTATTAAGGGGTGGAAGTTTTGAGATTACGTCTATTTTTGCTTTGTCGACTTCAAGTGCTGTGCCAGACACCTTATGTCCAAGCATAATTCCTTCTTTAACCATAAAGTGACATTTTTTCCAATTAAGGACAAGATGAGCATCTTTACAACGCTGAAGCATTTTATCGAGGTTGTTTAGGCATTTGTCAAAAGAGTTTCCAAAGACGGAGAAATCGTCCATGAATACTTCGACTGATTCTTCAATCATGTCATGAAAGATTGCTAACATGCACCTTTGGAATGTAGCTAGAGCATTACATAATCCGAACGACATTCGCCTATAAGCGTATGTACCGAAGGGACATGTGAATGTTGTTTTTTCTTGATCCATATGATCGATAGGAATTTGGAAATATCCGGAAAAACCATCAAGAAAACAGAAATATTTATTTCCTATGAGTCCTTCTAATATTTGATCCATAAACGGCAAAGGAAAATAATCTTTTGCGGTTGCTTCATTGAGTTTACGATAATCGATGCATACTCGCTAACCCGTAACGGTTCTTGTTAGGACAAGTTCATCATTTTCATGTGTGACTACTGTAATACCGCCTTTCGTTAGTACACAGTGAATAGGACTAACGTAAGGACTATCGGTAATTGAATAAATAATACCGGTATCCAAGAGTTTCATGATTTCTTTCTTAACAACTTCTTGCATGTTTGGATTTAACCTTCTCTATTTTTAGACAACTAGCTTTTTGTCATCCAGAAGTTATATCTTGTGTTTACAGAATGATGGTCAGATACTAGGAATGTCTGTTGTTTTCCAGGCAAATGCTTCTTTATGTTTTTTAAGGACAGATACAAGTTTGCTTTTGTTTTGAGCAGAGAGTTGAGATGATATGATTACAGGAAGAAAAAGGGGTTCTTCCAAAAATACATATTCCAAGTTATCAGGAAGAGGTTTGAGTTCGAGATCCGTAAGAGGTTCTTCGAGAGATGTCTTGATTTTATAATCTGTGTTGATGGTGATTTTCTTAAATTTTAGTTCTTCTTTATCGGACTCAGAGTCATAGTTCTCATTTGAAGCCATTGCTATGAATTTATCAAATTCAGAAAAAATTTCTTCTTCGAGAATGGTTCCTTTGATGGAATGGAGGATTTTGCTTCCTTCGTCTAGAAAAGCATCGAAATCTTCTTCTAAGATTTCATCGATAACATCGATACTAAAACAGGTATCATCGTTTGAATAAGAGTGTGTAATGGCAGAGTCAATATTAAAGATCATTCGTTCAGTCCCAACTCCAAGATTGAGTTGTTTCTGTTTAACTCGAATTACCGCATAAGCAGTGTGAAGAAAGGGTCGTCCCAAGATGAGAGGAACTTTGCTATCTTTTTCCATTTTGAGAATAACGAAATCGGTAGGGAAAGTGAATTTACCAACTTCAACGAGCATATTTTCAGCTATTCCAACAGGGTATTGGAATGATCGGTCGACTAATCTTACGCTCATTTTGGTAGGCTTAAGAGTTTCGAGAGATAGTTTCGCATATAAGGAATACGGCATAAGGTTAATGCTAGCACCAAGGTCGGCTAAAGCATTACAGGACAAAGTTTTATTGAAGTTACATGGAATAAGGAAACTTTCGAGGTCTCCAAGTTTGGGTGGAACTTTGTTTTAAATCATTGCTAAACTTTCATCACTTAGAAAAGCGGCAGAAATTTGTTCGATTTTGTGTTTGTTGCTTATGAGTTATTTGAGAAATTTGCCATAGTTAGGCATTCCGGCTAAAGACGTCGACAAGAGGTACGTTGATTCGGATGGCTCGGATCATGCCGAGTAATTTTTCGTATTGGGCCTTCATTTTTTCTTTTCTAAGGCATTGAGGATATGGGAATTTTGGTTTGTATGGTTTTGGTAATGGCGTTTCTTTGACTGGTTTCGGAGGTTGAGTTTTTGGTTGTGGTGCAGGTTCATCTTCTTCATCATCGCTATCGAAGTTGATAGGGGTTTCAGAATTGTTTTGTTGATCATTTGGGTTATCTGGTGGATCATAGGATTTACCACTTTTTGTGAATACGGCATTCACATGCTCATTACGAGATTGTGGTGGTTGATAGGCTTTAGAGTTGTTACCTCGTGGGTTTGGTTGAGTGTTGCTTGGAAGAAATCCAAAAGGTCGACCAGATTACCTGTCAGCGAGTCTGTCGAACTTAGTTTCAAGGTTTTGGATTGAAGCTTGATGATTTTTTGCTACTGTTTCAAGTTGAGTTTTGAGGTCCATGAATGTTTCTTTGACAAAAGCGTTGGTTGATTGCTAAAATTTCATGAAATCGTTGAATTGTCTTTGAAGATCCTAGGATTTATCATCAGTGTTGGATCTGTAGTTGTCTCGGTTGTAATCATTCTGTCCGCTTGAACGCCAATTATCGCGATTCGAGTCTCGGTCGCGGTAATCATTGTAAAAACGAGTCTTACGAAAAGTTTACATAAATTTAGCCTCTTTTTCACGAGCATAAGTATGCCATCATCGTCAAGATCGGGTGTTGGTTGTTTTGCATGAGATTAAAGTTCTTTATACAGAGCATCCATTTTTATGGTCATGACATCCATTCGGGCAATAATTTTTTTAGTGTCAGAATTACTGCTACCTTCGTCGACGAAAGCAATGGTTTTCTTAAGAGATGATTTGGTTTTTTTATTTTTAGCCCAGTCGAGCTTGAGTAAGACTTTATCTTCGAGAAGCTGATACGCTTGATTTGGTGTTTTATAGAGGAAAATACCACTGGCTGCGGCATTTAGAACTTCTTGGGTTATTTCGTTGAGACCATGGTAAAAGATTTTGATAATATTGCCTTTGGAAAGATTATGACCATGGCAATTTCTAAGCATTTGCTTCATACGAAGCCAAGCATCGATTAGAGATTCATTTTCATGTTGAGAAAAGGCACGAATTTCTCCAAGAAGTCGTTCAAAAAGAGCTGGGGGGAAAGAATCGGCTAATGAAAGCGGTTCGAAGTTCATCCCGCGTTTTGATAGTTCCTTCGTTGAGTTTGTCCAACCATGTTTTTGCTTCTCCAGTGAGTGATAGGGGAAACATCATTAGGCGGACAACTTTATTCTCGGTATCTCTGTACTTAAACATATCGCAGATTCTGAGGAATTCATGAATGTGAATATGAGGATCGGTTTTGGTTCTACCATCAAATTAGTTTCCTTTGAAGAGAGTAAAGTGGTTACCTTTAATGGCAAATTCGTTTGCGATTTCAGGAATAGTGATTGCGGAACCGGGAGTCGGAGCGACAACACGGTCGGCAGCCTACATAGGTTCATCATCCATTGGATCGTAATTTCGAAGAATATCAAGAAAGTGACGGAAGTAATTGATGTTGAGAATTGGTGGATAGACAATTCTCAGGTGTTGAGGTCGGTTGTTTCTTTGATCGAATGGAACTCTTTTGTTTTGTCGACGAAGTCTTCGATTCAGAGTACGTTTAGATTCAGGTAACGGTTCAACAAGTTCATAATTGGAAGCACGTGTATGTATCCAAAGGAGAAATTGTTTGGATCAGTTTGCCAGAAAACTATACGACGATTTTTGAAAAAGCGGGGGAGTTAAAATAATTTTCTAGAGTTGACTACAGAACAGCTTAAAAATCCCCAGCAATGGCACCAAAAACTTTGATGCGTTTCAAAAGCTTTAAATTTATAATGACTGAAAATACCAATTTTATTATAGGGAAACACACGGGTAAAAGTATAACCCACGTATGTAGTATAATTTTTTTTAGGTAAGACAAAGTCGTCCACAGGGATTTGAGTAGTGTTCGAATAATCAGAAAGAAAATAGACTTTAACAATTTTGAAAATAACTTTTGTTTTACTCAGTGATAATAAAGATGACTGCTCGGATAGTTGAAAATAATTTATAAGTAGTGGTAATGATTAAGACCTCCAAGATGGAACCTTAATTTATAAAAAGGATTTCTCGTCAGAAAACGTTTTCACAAATTAACTTAATTAACTTAAGACTTATATTTAGTTGTCTAGACTAGATGTGTCACTCAAATGATCCAATTACTTATTATATCAAATCTTATTTTGTTTATCAATTTACGAAAGTGGATTTCTCGACACAAACGATAAAGACCATAGACAAATCTTTAAAACCATATAGATCATAACGGGTCTTTCGACCTATACCGATACGATTATATAATCTAAGTTGATAAGCAAAACCGACAAGATAAGATATAATAGGGGTGCAACATAAGCTTGAGATTAATGAGATCACAATCATACCAAACACTTATTCATTATCATAACTTCACCGAGTAGTCATGAGAGAATTAGCCTCTCATGGCTATGTAGTTCATAACATAACTTGATTCAACAAGAAACTTCATTATTTCAATAAACTAAGATGATATTCTTCTTCGTTCTTGGTTGTTTGATCTTGAATCTTCAAAAGGTATGGTGTTTATGCTTGGGAGAAGGGTTGGAAAGGGTTTAGGATATCATAAGGGTGAGAGAGAGTGTGTGTGATATGAGGGAAATGAGTATGAAGGGATGATTTGTGGTGAATATTCGTCTCCTATTTATAGGCTGATTTTGAGGTGAAAGTGCGGCGCACATGAAGTGTTAATGCGCCAGTATTTATGACTTCATTTAATTTTCGTAGCCAGATGGGAAGTGCGGCGCACAAAGTAATTTGTGCGGCGTACTTGAGGAGTTAATGCACTATTTTGACTGAGTCTTTAATTCTTTGACTTTGAGGAGAAGTGCGGCGCACATTGGGTAAGTGCGGCGCACAATTGCACTTTTCAGCTTGAGACTTTATCTTTTTCTTGTATCTTGATTTCTGAAGTGTATAAGTACTTGATCTTTGTTTGATTTGAGCTCGGGATGTCTTGAAGTGAACCTGCAAGTATTTCATGCTATTAAGTATCGAAAGTTCATGAGAAATGATAAAAATATGTGTAAATAAAGCCACCGAAAACATGTATAAAAAAGGCATTATCAAGTTACTACCTACGGTATTCCGCCCTCGGAATCCACCCCTAAGACCCGTGATTCGACTTAACCTAAAACTCTAAAGCCTTCCCCTTGGAATCTTATCAAACCCAAACTAGATCCTCAATGATCTAGGCTTGATCCGCCGGATACAAGACTTCCCTTACAACTCGATTGAATAAAAGATAGATGGTAAACCAAGTCCTAACCTAACCTAGAGACTCGATTCTAATAGAAAGGGTATGAGAAAGAAGACCCTCGACAAAACACATAAGTATGGATCAGGTACTTGTGTGGCTCTCTTATGGAGATATGTTCACTTCAATGGATGATAGATGAGAAGATTAAGAACACTTGATGTTAGACTTAGAGGATTAGAGAAGAGAAAAGAGAGGAAAGAATGTTTGTAAGAGGTAAGGAATACAAAGGCCAAGAGGAGGTATTTATAGGCCAAGAACCCAAAAAGTGGGAAATGCAATTCGCGTGTGGCGTGCTGGCCATGCGCTGACGCGTGCCCCGCGCGCCAGACACCCAAAGCCATTTTGTTTGGTTCTTGGCTTTTTAATTACCCGCTCTTGTTAAACCCCCAATTGTACTTCACGCTATGACCTTTTAATCATTCTTACACTCAATGTCAACCAACTCAAATAGCCATTTGATAAAATCGTTTTGTGAAGTATTAAAAGCCTTTTGCTTGTCCGATAAAGTAAAAAGAGAAAAGAATTATTGGAAAGGGGTATTTTGGGTGTTCCTCAAATGTGTAACTAGCCTAGTTGGGATCCAACTAAAGATAAGAAAGGGCTAGTTAGAAACCAAGGGAATATTCTTGGAATAATTTTTCTTTAGAGAGAAAGGGGAAAGATTTAAAATTTAAATTTCAAATTCATTAACACACATGTTGGATAAGAGATGATGAGTTATGTGTGAGTTGTCATGAGGTGACATGATGTGATGGAAAAAAAGCCTTTTGGTCTTAGTTTGAAATGGATGGTGATGATGTGAAGAGGACACTTGTATAAGTGGCAAGATCAAGGGTAGAAAAGAGGTTGTGTTTGTTGTGTGAGTGAGAATAGAATGTTTATGAGAGATGTTGTGTTTGTTTGAGATGAAGCATCAATCTAATGTTTGAGAATAGAATGAGGGAGTTTGGATTGATGAGGTGGTTTGATCAAGAGTAGAAGAGAAGTGTGTGTGAGTGTGTGAAATTTGAATTGAGTGGTTTAATATTCCCATATATCACCTCGATGAGTTTAGTTTTTATTTTTGGCATTTTCTGTTAGGTTTCGCGTTTACTGAATTTTAGCCTTAAAACCTCGCGTTTAATTTAAATTTTACTTTCCTTAATGTTAATACTTACACTATACCTTTAATTAAATACTTACAAAATAAAAATCAAAAAAAAATATATGAAAACCCTTTTAAAAGCCCCCCCCTAACCGGCTCCTAGATTGCACTATAACACACTTCACCACAATTATACATTTTCCTATAAAACCCATCATTTTTATTTTCTCCCCATACATGCAATTCTCCAATATACTCTTCCTCCATCCTTACTCCTCATCTCCTTGTGGCTGCCGAGTTTATCACCACCACCACCATCAACTTACAAAATTTTTCTTCTCCTTTTTACCATCACAACATCATCCTTGAGTTGCTTGCAAAGTTTGGTGAAATTTCTTGAAGATTTGAAGATGTTGTGGATGTTTTATTGAAGGGTTTTCATTAGGGTTTTCTTGAGGGAAATATTAGTGATATTAAGAAGGGTTAGAGACATTCTAATCTTTGGTTTTTGGGTCTTCTTTGGTTCGAAATCAGCCCAAGAGTAAGAAGAGTGTTTTTGTTTTTGATTCTCTAGCCTAAATCAACTCCTAGTAAGATCTTCTCCTTATTTTTGATTTTTCTTTTTATTTTGATCCATGAAAATGGATGTTTGATTCTGGAAATGCATGTTCATATGATGTATGAGTTGTGTTTAAGAGCTTGGTATGGCATTGCATGTGATTGGTTAGAGTTAGGATTGATGTTTGGATGGGTTTTAGAGTAAATAATTGGGACTGTTTTGAAACAGTAGCAAAAACGTGTTATAGCAGAAATATTTTGGCTTGGAGCCTATGATTAAATTACATGTCTGGATAGATATATGTCTTGGCATCATAGGATAGTTGGATGCCCAACCAACTCCTTGGGATGAGGGAGATATGGTCAAAATAAGAAAATAGGTCAAATCTGGACCTATGATTAGAAAACGAGTTAAACTCCAGGTCCATCTTTTCAGCGTTAGCTTCATCAATGGTCAGCGATATACTTCTTGTCCATATGTCTTGTGATACTTGCTTCATTGGTATTTCATCGTCATCCGAAGCATAAGAGTCAGTCCAAAAAACAAAATCATCATCTTGCTCTTGATTTCCTGAAGTTGATGGAGCTTATTCCTCTTGAAAAACTTGTCCAGATCCAGATATATAAGCTTCATACTCCGATGTCTTCTGTCGCTTTGCACTAGTCTCCCCCTCGGGATAAGCATCATCATAAGGATCATCCTGATCTCTTAGGTGAATGGCAGCAGTTCTACATGCAGTTTGTATTACTGTATTTCTTTCAAACTTCATCTGGAGGGCCAACCATATTGCTATGTCTTGTTGTTGCAATTAAGGATCAAACTTTCATAGCAAGTGGTACAGTTGATATTGTTGTTTTGGAACAGAGGATGTTTGTGATTGAGCTAGATGAACATGAAGAATATGGCCAGACATATAATTTCGAACAGATACTTCAACTTGAGAAGGAATGACAATGGCAATTGCATTATCAATTTGTGTTGAGATTTGAGCTTGAATATTTCCATGTTCCTGCAAAATTGCTTTAGCAATCAATCTTTCTGTCTCTTCTTTAGTCTTTTGCCTCTCTAGAATTAACCCTTCCACAACATATACTAGTTCTTGAAGTTTTGCAGTTACTTTGTTCAGGAACGTTGCTTCATAACTTGCTTAATAATTGTTTCTTATGCGTGTTTGTTAAGATAGTGGGTAATGTCTGCAATCCATTACAATCTTGAAGGATTATCAGCAAGTGTATTCGAATGACTTTTTGGCATTGACAACTTGCCCAGAAAGTGCAAAAAAAGTAACCATAACGTCCTGTGTAACTCGAGAATGAAAGTCTAATTGTAGCGTGTTTTTTTGTTTTTTTTTTTTTTGAGATAAGAGCGAGTAGGTTATTGTCTTGAACAATTTGATATGAAGGCGATTGGTGGTTCGCTAGTTATCCTTTATATGTGATAGTTGAACTCTGTTGATGAGTGTAGTGAATGGAGGTGTAAATTCATGTCAATTTCTTGGAGTTTGCTCTAGTATCCAAAGATCGATGATTATGTATAATATCCCTAAGGAGATTTTTGTCTTAATTTTGTTGATGGGGATGGAGATTGGTGGAAACTGCCAATGAGTCGACCTTTGATCCAGTTTACTATCCGCTTTGCTGTGTCTCTCTTTAAGATCGCATAAACACTCTGTCTGTTTAGTTCTTTCTATCATTCAGTCAGAGATATTCTCTGGTATAATGAAAATTAGTAATGATCCACACGCTTGAGTCTCCTGTGTTATGAGATCTTCACTCTGTGTGTCTGAGTGTAATCTCCAGAATCCTTTAGACTTTAGCAATCGCACAATTCCGAGACTATAGACCTTATCACTCTAGGGCTCGACAAAGATCTAGTAGTGCAAGAATATTTGATGAGCATCACTCCTAGGGGATTGAATCTATCATACAACAATATTCTCTTGTTCTTCCAGTCATCCTTTTCAATTTCTTCAGATGCCAAGTGCCATCATTGCAACCGAAGGGCAACATTCTCTCTAGCTTCTTGCCTCCTTCGATCTTTTTATGCTCAACAAGATTAAACTTGTATGTATCTGTAAAACATCATCTGATCTGCTTGGTTGACAGTTGTGGTCAAATGCGAGCTGGTGGTGCAAGACGCTGTGGATATCCTTTAGGAAGACTAAGACGAAGGGCCCCTACAGGTAGAGTTTGATCGTCTTGGAGACATTGGACTCTTGTGACTTCTAGCAGGGTTAGGTGACCTAGTTATATTCCTAAGGGGCTAGTTGTGCCTATGCGTTCCGTTGGGTAGACCTCCATTCAGACTGTGACGCCCGAGTCAGAGGAAACATTCGTATTCCCAAACACCTTTGTATATCTATCCGATAATGCCTCCGTTTGCTTCATTTCATCAGTGATTCCAATCGGTATTCTTCATTCCAAGTTTGTTTTTATGGTCTTCTGTGAGTTAAAAAATCTTATTAATATCTGTGTCTTAGATTTGTTATAAGATTGATGATGTATGTCATCGAAGTTCACCTGTTCTTGAGTGTGTCAGGGAAAGTGAAGTGTGATAAGAGAGTATGGAAGTGAGACGATTGAATCTTTGTCTAGAAATCTTGGATAACGGAATCAAAAGTATGTTGAGATGATGTAATAGCATAGTATTAGTAAAGTCCTTCTATAGTTACTCATATGAATACACATGAATGTTGTTTGACAAACAATACGATACATTGCTATTAATGCTATACGGCGGTTGGTTCCCATCCAGTGACACGGTTGTTAAGCATTTGGAGAATTATTTTGTATCATAAAGTTTGCCTTGGCTGCAGAAGACCTCACGTAGTCATTGAGAAATTCGTTTGTGTGTTTAACTCAATTGTAAATCCGCAATACTTGTCTTGTAGATGGAACCATGTCAGAAATATGATGATGGGTGGCCAGAAATGCATTATGATTGTTGAGACAGTTGATATGGAAGATGAAAGATTTGGTCTGAAGTCATTTGTTGTTGAAATATCTATCACGAGCTCTTCTCGAGATCTCAGGGAATGTAGTCATGTAATGACTCACGATATGCTTTATGAATCTGGTATAAGGAATCATTATTGTTGGATTCTTTAAAGAGTAGTGAAATCCTTCCCAAAGTAACTCCGCGTAATCAACATGAATATTGTTGACAAAATCGTACAACATCTGCATGATCTACAATGGTGGTTGATCATAACCAGTAACGCTTGTTGTTAGACATCTTGAAAACATCTTGCACAGTGTCTGCCACGGTTGTAGAAGAGCGGTTGTCTTAAAGTTAGATGTTGGTCTTAATTTCAGAGTGAAACCAATATTGTTAACGTAGAATGAAACCATCTCTGAGAACTTTGGAGCAGGGAAAAAATGATCATGATTGTTGTTAGTAGCTTGAGGCAAGTGAAAGATTATCCTGAAATCATCAAGAGTCATAGTGAGCTCTTTTCTTTCTAGCATAAACTTGAGCTTATACTTTGATCAATCTTCTTTTAAAGTATGCCAGAACTACCCCAAGTATATCCATGACATTGACGAAGAAGCAGTAATACTGAATTTTAGTAGGTGATTTTGAAGGATATTTGCCATGATTATGCTTTCATCTAGACATAATGGATTATCAAGATCCACCTTCTTGTTGGCATCCATAAGAGCATATCTTTTGTTTGGTGGACACAGTTCATCTTGATGAACATCAGCAAGTCTTTGTGGTTGTGCCATGATGATTACTGAATGAATACAATTGAGATGTTAGATAACAAACAATTCATTTGACATTTTTGTCTTTTTCCACTCTGTCTGTTTTATATGTTCTGGCAATTCTTTTTGAACATATTTTTGATCAGTTTCTTTCCCATGTGCTCGTTCTTGCTTTTTCTAGCACATGCCATACGCTTTATTCTTTTGATTTACCATTTTTGTGTGTTCTGGCAATTCTTTTTCGAACACACTTTTGATTTGCTTTTTCGCGTATGGATTTAGCTCTCTCTTTCTGTTTTTAGAATATCCTCACCAGAAATTCTTTGTGACATGATACTCTTTCAAGAATGATGAAGATTTCTCTTTTGATTTTAATCAAGACTCTTTTATGAAAAATTAAAGAGAAATCATTCAACTTCTTAAAATTGTTTTGTGAAAGAGTATCATTTTGACACAATAACAGATTTTGAGAACTTTTTCCAGAAATCTTTTGACAAAAACTTTCTTTATAATGATAACATAGAATCAGGTAATCTCAAACCCACAACTGAATGGACACTAAGTCACTCACTCCTCATTCTGTTCATTGCAGAAAACGGCCGAAGCCGGACATGACTTAGTCCACTTAAACAATTGAGATTTGGATTAACAGATTCAAGTCATAAAAACTTTTTCTTTCACTTTTTGTCATGAATCCTAAACAATGAAGACAAACATATCTAATTCAATAATTGAATGGACACTAAGTCACTCACTCCTCATTCTGTTCATTGCAGAAAACGGCCTAAACCGGACATGACTTAGTCCACTTAAACAATTACGAATAGATATATATGACCCATAGCTCAGAATTCATAAAAACTTGATTTCTTTTTCAAAATTATTCACCACGCTTGAGAAACTGATCTTGTTATTCCACAGACATTTAAGCATTAAACATCATAAGCATGAATCATCAACATTATTTCTTTCTCAAAACACCTTCACGTTTCCACAAACGTACTTTCACTGAATTTTGACTTTTTAGTATTACTGAATTTTGACTTTTTGACCTTTCCGAGTTTGATTTTTTGACTATTACTGAGTTTCACAAACACTGATTCTTTTTGACATATGAAAAACCAAACTCAATCCTTTATATTATCATTCTCGAATTACCACCTGAAGTCAATTAAACTCGATAAACATCAAACTCGGTAAACCTCATACACATCCGAATTTCAATTTAAACTAATGGTTAATCATGTATAGGCTATTGATCAAGTATTTTTACTGAATCTATGCATATTGTCAACCTTGATGTGTAATTATTGACAAAAAATGATAACACATAAACTCGGTAATCTTCAATATTACCGAGTTTAAACTCGATAATACATAATCATCAATTAACAGTTTGATTATTCTCACCCACTTACGTTTGAGAAAGAAAAGTGGTAGAAATCGTTGTAATGAACTCAAAAAGACTTGCGTTGATTTTCTTCTCAAACTCGATCAAAGGATTCGGTAATTAGAAAAAAATAAAATGAAAATTTTTCCTCCTTTTATAGCCATTGATTTTTTTTTTGAAAATTGACACATTTAGCCCCTGTGATTATCATTTTCGATTTGTTTTTCAATTTTTCACAAACTCCCCCTTGAATAATGAATTTTTGTCAAAAAAACTCCCCCTTGAAATGAAATCATGTAAAGTACTTAGTCCGAAAATGAAAATGCTTAAATAAAAACTCCCCCTTGAAACTGTAACGTTTTTCAAATTCAGTCTTTATGAGAGATCATTGTTTTTATTTTATTCCCAAAATGATGTTTGTGAATGGAAAATTTTAAGAACTCCCCCTTAGATCATGATTCTGTATTTTCAATTTGAAAGCTTTTTATAAAAACTTGGAATCATGAATCTAATCATGTGATCTTATTAAATTATGTTTTTTTTATAAAAATATGTCAAATTTTTTCTTTTGTTTTTGAAAAATTTATTTACATGTTTTTGATGTATGAACTTTTCAAGAAGATAACTTTGTCAGGCTTTCCAACTGAGTTGGAGTCATACATCTCATACCAATGCGATGAACTAGATACTCAAAGCGTTCTTTTGGAAGCGCCTTAGTAAATAGATCCGCAAGTTGGTATTCTGTCCCGACAAAGTAAATTTCCACAGTACCCTTCTCAACATGTTCTTTAATAAAATGATACTGGATGTTAATGTGCTTGGTCTTGGAATGTTGGACCGGATTGCAAGAAATAGCAATGGCACTCTTGGAGTCACAGTACATCAGAATCCGATTGTATTTATATCCATAGTCAAGCAGTTTGAGTACGCATCCAAATTACTTGTGCACAGCATGCATACAAGGAAACATATTCAGCTTCAGCAGTAGACATCGTAGTACAATCTTGTTTCTTTAAACTCTAACTCACGAGCTTTCCACCTAAACATTGCAATCCTCTTGATGTGCTTTTATAATCCTCTTTACATCCTGCATGGTTTGCGTTTGAGTAGGCAATTAGTTCAAATCCGGAATCCTTCAGATACCATAGTCCCATGTTATAGGACTGTCATAGGTACCGAAAGATCTGTTTAACCTCTTTGAGGTGTTTGACCGTAGGACGTGCTTGATAACGAGCACAAACAAAAGTAGCAAAAGCAATGTCTGGCTGACTGGCTATTAGATACATAAGCCCTCCTATCATACGACGATAAGTCGTTTGATCAGTAGGAGTGCCTTGTAAATCAGCATCCAGTCTCTCAGTT
>BQNB010035715.1:11134-48384 GCA_026074375.1 Tanacetum coccineum | reverse complement strand
ATTAAATGGGTGCAGGTTGGCCTATTTAAGATTCACATGTCACCGGCTTTGATTCTTCACGCTCATTCCATTCCCGTGCTCGATTTTGTCAGTTTTAGCTTCATTTTTGTCCTTTAGTGAATATTCGTTACCTGTACAACACAAATAGCAAAACACACATATATTTGGCATTTTATGTCCATTTTTGGTCATTTAGGCTCGTTTTCATAGGTAAAAGGTATGTGTAATTAAGCACATACCAAAATCCCCCAAACTAAACTATTGCCGTGTCCTCGCGCAATGCCATAAGTAAACACTTTAAAAAACCAAGAATCTCAATCCCTCAAGACTAATTACCTTGAAAAGTTGCTAAGTGTTCATCCTAAGGAATTAAAGAATCATTAGTTTTGAAAAGCCCCGTTTTGACCATTTTTTAAATCTAAACTAATTACCACATATTTTTTATATATTTTTTTCTTTTTATTTTTTTAACTAGAATGTCTGGACTTTCGTTATTTTCATAACCTTTAGGGTCATAGAATAAGAAGCACTTTAATCCTAAAATGCCCAAAAGGATAAATTCATCGTCCCTAATTTTTTCACTTGTCCCAAACCAAGCTTAAAAACGAAATCACCGTTAAATATAAGTTAAGATGCTAACACTACTCATACTTGTAACTTGTAAACTTTTCACTCCCGACAATTATTATATATTATGTGAGTGTGCTTATTTCGAATTTCAACCATGGATCAACCTTTTTTAAGAAAATTGCAATATTTCTTTGCTTCACGTTCCACCCAAGAATTATGATTTTGAAGGCGAGATCATTCCATGTAGCGACTTTCTTCTCGGCACATCCCAGCCGAGACCGGCTTAGGTGACCAGGCTTTTGACACCCCACAGAGAATAGTATCGGAACTCACGGACCTTCGGTTTCAAAAACTCTTAGGCTTCCCGTTAAATAAACAATTCATTTAGAAAAATCACAAGTTAAAATGAAATAGTCTTAGTTCAAAAGCATATTTAAATTTAAGAAAAAGAGATTTTCCCTATATTTATTAAATCACATATATTACACTTAATATAATTATACATCCTTTAAACGAAGGAAATCCTCGACCTTTTTGAAGGCTGCAACATCGGTTGTGAGCCGGCAAGATGCAACAAACTTTTATTAGTCTCGGATAATTACTATGTGCCTTCTTTAGAAGACTGCAACATCGGTTGTGAGCCGGCAAGATGCAGTAAACTTTTATCAGCACAAAGTTTTTATTATTATTATTATTACCTCATTTTTTATTTTTTTAACACTTTATATTACCACGATATATAGAGAAAATTTAAGTATAAATTTAAACTAAGACTAAAAAGTCTAAAAATGTTGATTTAAAAAGCACTTTTAAGTGATAAAACCACTAACTTGTCTAATTTCCAAAAAGAGCACGTATTATTAGTCCGGTTAGAAGCTTCGGGGAGGAGAAACCACATATTACACTTATGAGCTCTTAAGATTTCCAACTAATCATTGTTTAGCATCTAACTCATAATTAACTCTATCATTTCTCGTTCTTCACATAAAAATTCTCTCGTATTCTTTACGTGGCAAAGCATTATAAATTACCATTTTAGCTTCATTATTTTTTGCAAGTTTCTTTTTAGATCATCGTTTTGTTTATGAAAAGGTACAACTCTATCCTTTTTAGTTTCGGGATTATTTTGAATAGGAGGAAAATCACCATCGGTAATAACATGCCAAAGATCTAGATCTTTTGACTTCACATAAGTTTCGAATCTATTTTTCTAATAAATAAATCCATCACTTTTAAATAGTGGTGGTCTTTGCATAGATTACCCTTCTAAATATTTTTCGAAATCTATAGATTGATTCAAGTTTTAAAATACAATTTATTTTAAAAATCTTGTTTGACGTGGCTCTTGATGCCAATTGTGGAAAACTAGAAGGGGGATTGAATAGTTTACCGCTTCTTGATTTAAGGTTTATATTTGTTTGTAAAATTTAGATTCGACTTTTTGTGAATTCAATGCTTGCGCAATATGAACAATATAACTATATGAAGTGATAAAGTAAGACACGAAATAATAGTAAGAATGATCAAACCACAATGCGAGGATTTATAGTGGTTCGGTAACGAAGCACCTCTTTGCCCTACTCCACTCCCCGAGCACCTAACTCGAGAGTTTTCTTCACTATGTCAACAAACTCCCTTATGGCGGAGAAAACTGTACACAACGTTGCTTACATCGATTTACGACACAAAGCTAAATGTCGAGTTCTAATCTTAGCTAGAACCAATCTATCACAACACAACTTCACAACTTGTTCACGACTTCACAACTTCACGACTTCTTCACAACTTCAAGACTTCTTCATAACTTTAAGACTTCACTTCACCACACTACTTACATTACAACTATCTAACACTACTTGATAAGATTACCACGATCTAACTATACTTACAAAGATCGCCAAGATCTAGCTACTACACACAAATACAAGATATACAATTGATTTACAAATATGTGATATAAAAGCAACAAGGCTGCAATATACACGTAAGGTGTAATACTTCTTCACTTGATGATGAAAGTATTCTTCTCTTGCACTTGAGGAATTGAGCTTGGATCACTTGGAAACAAAGCTTTATGATTAAATGATCAAAGGATTTTAGTGAGATGTGTGGGCTGTTTTAGAACAGAAAGAATGAGTGCAAAAGGTGAGAAAATAGTGGGGAAAAGTCCAGTATTTATAGGACAAACTGGAGGAGCGTCAGTCTATGGGCGGTCCCCTTAAATAGGTGGGCGGTCCCCTTAAAATTAAGGGGGCCGCCCGTGTATTTAAGGGGGCCGCCCTAGACTAGGGGCTCCCCAGTTTGTCTTTTGTGTAGGGGGGATTTTCTGGAACTTTTCTAGCCGTTTTAGGTCCGAAAATTTGAATTTCAAAATGTTTATTTTGAATAAAACATTTCTTTTAATTGTAGAAAATGTTTTGTAATGTTTATAAAAATGTTTACAACATTTTATAAAAGTGTGAGGTTGAATAAAAATTTCCTTTGATCATAAAATGCATTAAGCATTTATTTATTCATACCTTGAAGTGATATAAATTTCGAAATGAAAATTTACTACTAATTACTTGTTTACGTTTAATTTTACATTGAACGTTTTTATATTTTGTGATTATCAAAACGTAAAGATGTGAAAAATATTAGTAATGTTTTTAGGCATTATATTTTATCAACAATCTCCCCCTTTTTGATGATTACAAAATTTAAACTCATTAAATGTAAAATTATTTTTAAACAAGTATTTAGTGAGTTTCATGTCATTTCTCCCCCTTTTTGTAGAATCAAAAAGACATCGTCAGTGGAATCTGATGTCAATATGTTTTGATCGAGAATGTTGAACATTGTTGCAGCATAAGGTAATAGCGCTTTTGTTATCACAGTACATTGGATTTTTATTGAATCCAAGGCCATAGTCGGTAAGATGTGATCTCATCTAAAGGACTTGAGCACAACAACCAGACAAGGCTATATATTCAGCTTTCGTACTGGATATCGCAACGCTTTCTTGTCTTTTTGATGACCAGCTAACAAGTCTATCTCCCAATAATTGCATACTTCCAGAAGTACTTCGTCTAGTATCTTGGCAACCTGCATGATCAGCATCTGCATAAGCAGGAGAATATCTTTGCCTTGTCTTCTGATGAACAATGTAGGATCCACGGTTCCTTTAGAGAATTCCTAAGAGAGTAGAAACTTAGACAATAGATCGTACCACGCGCGAGGAGCTTGTTTCAACCCATAGAGAGCCTTCTTAAGCTTGTACACATGATTCGGATTGTCTTGATCCACAAAACCGTTCGGTTGGTTGACATAAACTTCTTCGCGCAAAATGCCATTCAATAATGTCGTCTTAACATCCATTTGGTAGACGATCATATTCATGTGAACAACATATGCGAGGAAAATTCGAATAACATCAAGTCTAGCCACTGGAGCAAAGGATTCCTCAAAATCAATTCCCTCTTCTTGACGGTAACCACGAGCAACCAAACGAGCCTTGCTCTTTAGAATTCCTCCTAATTCATCAAGTTTCACCTTGTAGATCCGATTTAAAGTAATAACCATCACTTTATCTGGAAGAGAAACGAGTTCCCAGACTTCAAGACGTTCAAATTCATTAAGCTCCTCTTACATTGATTCAATCCAACATGCTTGAGTTAATGCGTCTTTATAGTTCTTTGGTTCAACTGTTGTGAGAAAGGCATCATAGTAACAAAATAAGGCTTATTCATGGAGTTGGAGTCTTGTGGAAATAGGTCTTTCGATTTCACCGATGATGTTGTCTAAAGGATGATCCTTGGTCCATTTTATAACGTGTTCTGAGTTAGGAGCAGCAGTTTGCATAATACCGGGAATAACATCCGAAGAAGAAGATGCTTCAGAATTGTTTTCTGGAATAGGAATACCAAAGAACGGATCGTTATTCATGTGTGCAACATCTAACTCATGATTATCTTCTTCAATATCGTTAGGAATGATAGGATATTTAGTTTTAGGTGTTGTTTGTGAGTTACTAGGTGATGGTGCATCTTGGTCAACAGTTGTTGAGGAAGGTGAACCGGTTGATGCAGCGGGTTCTGGAGCTACTACTTCAGCAATTGAAGCAATGACTTCAGGGGCTGGGTGATCAATACTTGATGAAGGGTTAAGTAATTCATCAAACAGTGGTTGAAACAAAATATCCTAATCAGTTCTTGAAGGTGGTACAAACGATGTTGAATGAGGAGGGTTTGGCACGAGTCCTGAACTGATTGTAGCAGGAATCATTTCATGAAGTGCGGGTCCTGAACTGCTGTGTTCAGAAGCCATCGTTGTCAGCTCATCAAAATCTACATGAATTGTTTCGATGATTCGTCTGGTACGTCGGTTGTAAATTCGAAATGCTTTCTTTGTGGGTGCATAGCCAATGAAAATACCAATATCAGCTTTCGGTTGTAACTTTTCCAAATTCTCGCTATCATTTGTCGGACAACAAAGTGTACCAAATACATGGAAGAATGATAAGTCGGGAAGTTTGTCATGTAAAAGCTCATATGGTGTTTTGCCGTGACGAAGACGTATGATGGATTAATTTTGGGTATAACATACGGTAGCAACTGCTTCTTCCCATAAGAATAACGGAGCTTTTGCATAAATCAACATTGTGCGGGCAGCTTCAATTAGCGTACGATACGTCTTTCAATGACACCATTTTGATGTGGAGAGCGAGCAACAAATGTTTCATGAGAGATGCCAACCTTCTCATAATATTCACGCAAAGTTTGATTACCAAATTCGGTTCCATTATCTGTTTTGATTCGTCGGACAGGTACTTTAAGCCGCAGTTAGATCATCTTGAGAAACTTGATTAAGAAATCTGGAGCTTCATCTTTTGACCTTAAGCACTTTACCCATGTAAATCGAGAGTAATCATCGACAATGACGATGATGTACTTCTTTCCATTAACATTGCGACACACATTGGTCCACAAAGATCCATGTGCAAAAGATAGAGTTTTTCTTGGTTGGTGTCTTCAAATTTAGGTTTGTGGGGTTTCTTCTTGATTTTGCCTATTGCACATGCAGAACACAGATGGTTGAGGTGCTGTCATGTAGGGTCAATTATTTGATTATCAAGTTTTAAATTTATATTCAGCCGACAAACCTAAAACAACACTTTAACGAGCAGTGTACCCGGTCAAGATGGAGTTCGCGGTAAGTAGGGTGTCGAACACTAAGAATGAAACATTA
Organism: Tanacetum coccineum; assembly: GCA_026074375.1. NCBI lineage: Eukaryota > Viridiplantae > Streptophyta > Magnoliopsida > Asterales > Asteraceae > Tanacetum > Tanacetum coccineum. Next base: position 42,588 of record BQNB010035715.1, on the reverse strand, counting down.
ATCCTATATTCAATCAGTATTTTAATTAGTCTATTTACTGGTTAAACCTATGCTATATATGTTGTCTAATAATATAGGGGGATTTTTAGCCTGAGAGACTGGCACAGATTTGGTGGAAACAAATATCAATTCAATACACAATAAACACAAAAGAAGAAAATTAGAAGATAGAAAAGTGGTACAAGCCAAATGATAGAAAACTGTATTAGCCATATTAATTACGGTTCAATGTTGGTTTGTTTGTTTTAGTGCAATGATTTACTTATCTTGAGGCGGCATATCATTCTTAAGACTTAGGCGGGTCATCATCCTAAGACCTAGACACGATTAATCCTATCACAATTAAACGCATCCGCATAAAGCATCATTTAGTTAAATTATAATCTATCTTAGGGAATTAAAGCAGTGGTGATTCTGTTAGAACTCTAGCCCAACGAGACTTTACCCACTTATTGTTTGATGGCGTTTTATATACTGGTAGTCCACTATTTAAATCTTTACCAGTTAATTAAGAGCATGATTGTTGAAACATAAACGGTCACCTACCGGTCCAACTAAGCTCATAATTCAAAGACAAAGACATAACATTATTTATGAACCTATTGGTCCAGTAATATAAAGCACAATATGGAGAGCTATCATGGTATCTAGATTACTTTTTAGGTATCACTAGACCCAGTTGAATGATAGTTCGCATATTCAAACACATAAACAAGTATGAGGTGATAAACATAATAAAACAATCAACGATTAATTAAGAAATTGATTTTAAAACAAACCAAACATTAAACTTTCATTAAGATGTCTAATACCCGAGGGTATTAGCCCACAACCATTGTAATTATACAAGCGTGGTCAAACAATGAAAATCGAACGATTAAGAGAGTAAAAATTACACGATGTCTTCTATGGATTCGTGATCAATGCTTGACCTTGGTAGTTGATCTTCTCTTCTAAAATTCGTCTTTAATGAGTATGGTATAAAGAATATGATATTGCACATTGAAAACTCATTTTTGAGTCTTCTATTTATAGTGTCTAAAAAAGACTCGATACGCCGTATCTGGCAAGGTCGATACGGCGTATTGGTGAAAATTCAGCAATCTTCAAATGTCTTCGTTTTAGCTCTAAATTATGCGCCTTTTAGCTTGTCTTCACAAAACACTCCTGAATTACTGCATTTATCAACTTTAAAGCAATTAAGTACCAAATAATGCAATAATTATATAAAAGTTGGCAAAACAGATGGGATAAATGATATAATAAAGTGACGTTATTTGATGTCATCAAATATCCTCTCACTTGAATCCTACTTGTCCTCAAGTAGACCTTAGAAAAAATTTCAATTTATAAAAATGTGTCCCAACCAGAGTTAAGAATTTTCCGTTTAAGCATCATTTTATCCTAAACACCTGTACATAACCAAGCTCCTCACGAAATATGGAAATGAAAACACTTAGATCACTCAACTAATCTAGGGTGTAACATTTAAGTAGTATGCTCAATTGCTCGGTCGTGATTAGTTTCGTATCATAGGCTTGGCAAGGATACACATCTCCACCGCTAAAGCTAAAGAGAAACAAGTAAAAAGATAAATTGGGTACTTATAAATAGGCTTGGGTTTAATCATTCTTTCAAAGATGAATAATGATATAGGGTATGGAGCTTCTGACTTTCACCAAACGTCGTCGTCAAACAAGGCAGCTGAGACATGCATACATGGTCGTAACGACGGAATAGACATCCATGCTCGAACACATCCTCATTCGAGTAGATCCTAAGGTTAGTTATCAGGAAAGGAAAGTAAAATGCATGTTAAATAAAATATACAAAACAAATAGATTAAGCCAACAAATAAGGTACAGTTGCTAGTAACTTTCCCCCGACCGTTCCATGATAAAGACTCGAACATATAGACAAACGCCTCGATCACAAAAATGACAAAGACAACCTAATTTGGCATTCCCATAACAGTCAACTTCCCTTACATCCTGCTCTTCACATACTTTTACAGAATAAGTGGTGATATCAACTAATTTTTACAAGACTTTACATCGTTGATTTTGTAACGTATCAACGAATAATCGATCCTTCCAAGTAATTCCTTCGGTATAAACTTCTTTTGAACCGACTTTTTTTTGAAACAATACATAATAAACCTCGGTTTGATTCCACCGTCTTTACTATCATAATTCATCCGGATAATTTTGTCCTTGTAACACTTTTTCTTCGGACATGACTCATAATTATGAAAATAGCGAAACTTACAAGCTACATAATTTTCCATTGCATTGTGCAATTTCCCGACCATTACAGAGATAGAAAAATTTCACTTTGACACATGAAATACAAGACTTTACACGAAAGAAACTAGCAACATTGATTAAAATAGGCTTAATCGACACGGTAGGCTAAGGTTCAAAGGTGTAACAAAACATATAATATGGTGTAGAAAAAGAAAGGAATGGCTCAACAGGTTGTTCTAGGGGATTTTACTCTAAAAATGAGAGTAATCAAGGGTTACACGGGAGTTAACTAACCAGTGTGGATAGTTAATTTTATGACATGTAGGCTATTTGGTTAAATCCTAAAAATTTATCAGTTGAACATGTTCTTCCATCCAAATCCATAGTACTAATCATGGCGGCCTCGAGTGATATACCAGGCCAAGTTCTAAAGTCCACTACATCACCGACACACTCATAATTTTATGAAATTTTGTAGACAGTTGGAAACGGAATAGGCTTAATTCTCACAATATGTATCAAGGGTTATAGTGTGCTAGGTAATGTAACTAGTAATTTTTACAAAAATCATGCTAATTTTTTTTAAATTTAGCCGTTTTTAAGCACTTTGCATGTTATTTTATAAAAAAAAAGACAAGTACGTTCTAATTCTCCATCCCCCCCCTCTTAAATTATACAACGTCCTCGTTGTATAGATAAAACAATAGGATTAAAAGGGTAAATAGAATTAGAACGGAAAACTCCCTGATATTTTACTCGTGATAATTCTCCAAGATGAGTCCTTGAGCAAAAAGCGTGTTGACTAGGGCTTCAGAATGCCCGGATAAGTTCAACACATGTCCTTTTCAGATTATACCATATCATAGTTTCATCAAGGTCATGCATAAGAGATTAGAAGACAAGTGCAAATTATATCTCGCTACAATGATACATAACAATTAAACACACAACTATACAGGGATCAATACGCCATATCCCAAACCCTAGGATACGCCGTATGGTTCTTGTAGAAATAATTAAATTACTAGAAATGAAATATTTAAGTTTTAAAAACTGATAACGTCTAGACACATCTATATGCCGTATCTAGAGGGGTTCGATACGCCGTATAGAGTGTCTAGGAAGACAGACTCGTGCAACAAACAATTAAAATGCGACAAACAATTAAAATGACAGTGTTGTCTCCCGGGAAGCACTTTTGTTTCAGCTGGTCTTTAAGTTCGACATTTTCCTTTTCTTTCATTCATCCTCCATAATTCGCTTGCTTTGATCCCCGAGAGCGAATTTCTTCATAATCCTTTGGCATGATGCGTGCTTCTTGCAAAATTTCATGCAGAGCACAACGTCTTTTGTTGTATCATCATCGTCAAAGATGGTAAAACCTGTAATAATATTTCGATCAAAGTTCTGACATGACTCATCCATTCATCCTTGTCCTTAATTATGGAATAGTAGAAGCTTTTGGAAATTAGGTTAATGGACAAGGAAGGGATGAGGTCAGGGTTAACATACTTATACCCGATTACACAAGAAAATTTCATCTTATAAGAGTTGGTTTTAACAAAAGTTGGCTCAAAATCAACATCTCGACCCGTTTTAGTTTCTAAAGGTGTATCCAAATCATTTAATTCTATGTAGTTACCATAAGTTGGGTCGAATGATTCATCAGCGTCTCCAATAAACTTTGTTTTTGAATCAAGACTTTTCATCACAACGACCCTTTTGATTATGCTAGTGGCGGGCTTAACACTTTTACAAACAAGTTTTTCTTCCCCGACCCTTAAAGTAATCTTCCTTTTGAAGACATCAATCTTGGAATGGGCAATTGACAAGAATGGTCGTCTGAGGATTAATGAAACATTGTTATCTTCGGGTATGTCCAAGATGATAAAGTCTATAGGGAAAATAAATTTGCCTATCCTTACTAGCACATTTTCGGCAATACCCTTTGGTTGTTTTATGGTTCGATCAGCTAGTTCTATGGTCAACCTGGTGTGAGATAAAATTCCTAGACCAAGATTAGTGTAGGTAGAAAATGACATAACGCTCACACTTGCTCCGAGGTCAACAAGAGCTTTATCAAAACATACATTATAAATAAAACAAGGTAAAGTAAAGCTCCCTGGGTCTTTTTCTTTCTGAGGCAAGGTGTGATCATAAGCATCCATAATCTTTACATCTTGTGCCTCCCTCCAATCATCACAACCGAAGTTTTGCAATCGATTTGAAAAAAGGGGCTGTTTCAGACAATATGCTCTTGTGTTGTGTGCCCGATACGACGTATGGACCACATCCGATATGGCGTATCCTAGAAAAATCAGCTTTAGCAGTTGAGATCGATTTGAATTAGTCTCAAGGATTTGTCTCGTAGAGCTGGGCAGGCTTCCAAACCCTCTTTCTTGCAAGAGCTTGCTCATATGTCCGATTTGTATTTCCAAGGTCTTAATCGAAGCTCCTTGGTTTCTTATTGCTGCATCGGTAGAAGCTCGGATCTCCTTGATTATTTTCGAGTTTTCTTCATGCCTTTTAGCTAATTTTGCCATAAATTTGGTCAGTGATTCTTCCAGGCTCGGTCTCCGATCCGGATACGAAGAGTTTCCATTGTTTCGTTGGTAGAATACTGGCCCTGCTGCTCTATATTGTCCTCCAGGTTAATAGGTGCACCAAACTGTATATAATAAGCTTCTAATAAAGTTTTTCCTTCTTCCTTTTATGGACAATCCTTCGTATATTGTGGTCCTTTGCATAGTTCGCATCCGACCTGAGCAACGTATACTTTCTCATTTACCTTTTTTATTTTTTGTCCGAGATTGTTGAGTTGGGCTTGGATAGCGGCAAGCCCGTCAGAAGTTTCAGTACTTCTAGTTCTTGAAGATGTTCCATTGTGCCATTTTTGGGAGTATTAAGCCATTTCTCATATGGCTATTTTAGCATCAGCGGCAGTTTTAGAAGGTATGACACCCTTTGAGTTTAGAATTTGTCGAGTTGGAACATCGAGCCCATTATAAAACAAGATGACTTCCTGCATGTCGGTTAAGTAATGTTGAGGGCACTTCATCAGCAATTCTTTAAATCTTTCCCATGCACGAAAAAGGCTTTCATCGGGTTTCTGCTGGAAATTGTTGATTTCCTCCATTTTCTTTTCGGTATGGGCAGGTGGATAGAATTTGTTCAGAAATTTAGTTTTGAGAACCTCCCAGGTTGTAATCGACCCTAATGGCTGGTTCCTTAGCCATCTGCTTGCATCTCCAGTGAGAGATACAGGGAAGGTGGTATGTGCTTAATTACACATACCATTTTCCATTAAAAACGGACTTAAATGACTAAAAACGTACCAAAAATACATTGTATTTGTATGTTTTGCATTTGAATTATGCAGGAAACAGATATTCAAGAAAAGGAAAAAAATAAAGCCAAAAATGACAAAACCAAGCACGAGAATGAAAAGAGCGTGAGCAAAAATCGAAGCCAAAGACAGTCAAAGTCAAAAAAAGTCAACAGAAAAGTCAACCTCGACAAAGTCAGAGTCAACTCCGAGAAGCTGAATAAGAAGAATACAACTTTGAGGGACCAATAATGCCAAATCCCAAAGATGTAAATCAAGGATAAAAGGTTCAAGGGTTGAAATGGCAATTTACCCAAAATATAACTTTAGGGGTTGAATCTGCCAAACCCCTAAAGTTGTATTACCACAAGGACTCATTTTGCAATAGCCCTTATATGGTTAAGGGACTGTTTCTGCCAATTTACCAAAAGTTATTAACCACAAGGACGTGTGGTGTAATAAACACACACACTCTGAGGGGCCAAAGTTGGCAAGTCATCAAACCTTTACCCTGTTACCCAAAAACCAAATTTCCCGCCCAATAAAACCCCATAACCAATCACGGGTCTTCTTCCCCGCTTTTACCCTGTCTTCCCCGCTTTTACCCTGCAACCCTCAAAACCTCTAATGGACAAAACCCTCACCCCCTCTCCACTAAATCCCTAGCCACATGTGCATTGCCATGTTGGCAATCCCACACCTTTCCAAGCACAATCCAACGATTGTGATGAATTTGAAGAAACACAAATGTTGATGTATGGCCAAGATTGACTTTGGAATTCACTCACAAAAGAAGCACAACTCAGTTCTCTCTCACAAAGAAAGCACAAATGGAAGAAGACAAAGAAATAAAGAAGACTTAGGCTTTATAGATTTTTGTATAAATAGGACTTGTTGTAAGCCAAAAAAAATCGAAATCTAGTTCTTAGTTAAATTTCAGCTTATTTTTTATGCAATTTTACTCTTCCAAGTCTTGTAACTTTAATTTTCGTCTTAATGCAAATTTGGAGTTTTCAAGTTAATTCTTGAGTCTTTGTATTTCCTTTGTTAAAAGCATTACTTAATGTGTTTTAAGCTCTTATAAAATCATATAAGTCATCTGTTTTAACTCAAATACTAAGAATTTAAGAAAAGTCACAAAAAAAATTCCACACTCAAATACACCACAGCTTATGGATGATAAGCCAGTTTTGGATGGGCTTATGGACAACACCAGCTTATCTTTGATAAGCTGGAGCTTGTAGACAAAGCTCTTAAGAGCTTATTTGCCCTTGTTTAGAGCAAAGGGTCTTGTAAGTTACTTTTTCTTCATTTTAGCTTATTTTCTAGCATTTGCTTATTTAGTGCTTATTTGTGCTTATTGCTTGTCTATATTTGCTTATTTATGCTTATTGATGATGTTTAGAGCTTAAAATTATGGTCTTGTAGTTTAGAATCTAGTTGTGCAAGTTTTTTCTTTAAACTGTCAATTTTTAGCTTACTGTTGGATTTTCATTTGCTTATTTAATTGCTTATTTCTTACTGTCTTGTGCTTATTTTTTATCATTCATGTATAAGCATCTGTTTTGAAGTCCCTTAGCTTAATTCACTTGAAATTAGCTTGCAAAAGCCATTTTAAAAATTAAAGGGGTGTTTGGGTTAAAACCCAAAGTGGTTCAAACTGGTGTAAAAGCTCTTTGGGTCACCTTGACCAGATTATGCAACCTTTTCATGATAGTAGAAGCTAAATTTCATAAGTTTTAAAAGTTTCTAAGTTGATTTTAAGGATTTCATAAGCCACCCTTTGAATCTGTGTTAACAGACTTGATTCAAAGGGCTTTATAGATTAAGCTTGTTTGTCCTAGCTTTTAAGTCCCATTTTGTATCTAATTTGGTGTCAATTTAGAGTGGTCAAAGTCTCTTTGTGGTATCCTAGGCTTAGTTAATTTCTGTCAACATTTAGAGTCAAAGTTTTCATAGTTTTGAAACAGCCTTTTTGATTTCCAAAATTAAATAAGTTAAACTTGTTTGTAGCTTATGAAACTTTGAGCATAAGCTCATTAGGATCTATACTTAATTTTTTTTACTTGTTTTTCCATTTTGAGCTTTATTGATGGCTTATTTCTAGGGCTGCAAACAGCCTTTTGGGTCTGCCAAAAACACCTCCCCTGGTGCAAAAGCTCATTTTGTCAGCCCTTTTAAGCTGACCTCTAGCTTGTCAGATTATTTGTGCTTAGCATTTTTAGAAAGCTTATAGGCTAAGCTTTAAGCCCCTATAAGCTCAGCCATTGGAATTCACTCTTAGGGCTTAAAAACAAGCCCTAAAAGTGACCCAAGAACCTCTTTGGCCTGCAGTTTGAGCCTTTTGGCTTATTTGCTTATTTGGTGCTTTTCTTCTTAAGAGCCTTGTCTCATTTTGCTTTTAACTGCTTATTAGACTAGTATCAGTTTGTTTAGCTTAATTCAATCCATAGTTTGCTTATAAAAGTTTTTTTTAGCTTAAGTCACTTTTGGCAGTATTAACTTTCAAGTTAATACTGCTGTTTTCAAAGTGGTTTTTTTAGCTTATTAGTTGTTCAAAATAGTTATAGATTGCTTTTTCTTATAGCTTTTTATGTCCTTTTTTCCTCTCTTTAGCTTATAGATTCATTAGAGTCCATCCTTGAGCTTATTCATAAGCCCCAAAGTGCCCCCTTGTCTGTTTTGCATAAATTTTCTATGTCAGATAGCACATTTGAATTTCTTAGCTTATTTTTCATTCCATTGTGCTTATTAGAGTAGTCTAAGTTAGTTTATGCTTATTTCAGTTAAATTTAGCTTATTGTAGCCTATTTTAGCTTATTTGCCTAGTTAGTTTAGAATTTTTTTTAGTTTTCAAGCCCTTTATTGCTTATTCAGTCTTTCTTAGCTTAATTATTTCACAAGCTTATTCAAGTTCATTTGTGCTTATTAGTTTTATAAATAGCTTCTGTTTGCATTATTTAGTGCTAGTTTAGTGATTATTTCCCCTTTTTACTTTTGTAAAGTCTTAAAAAGCCAAAAATGTAAAGTTGTCAAGTTTAAGCTGTTTTACAAGCTTAATCATAAGCTTTCATGAAAAATTCCAAGTTTTAAAAGTCTTATTTAATTTAAGTCGTTTCACTTGCTTTTTGAAATTTTTTAAAAAACAAATAAAAGGGGATAAGTGAGGAAAGTTCCGGGAGCCTGGCATCGAACCCAAGACCTCAACACTCATCAACCCTTATAACCCCACACTCTACCGCTGTGCTACAATAGCTCATCGGTAGAGTGTTGGTTTATTTATTACTTAAGGGCTTTTTGGCCCTTTAAGCCCAATAAGCTGTTTTGATTTTTAACAGCTTATTGGGATAAGCTGTTGGGGACAGCTTATTTTTCCTAGGACAGTATTAGTCTCAGCTAATTTTCCTAATTTTTTCATAATTTTTAAAAATAGTTTAGTATTTTTTTAGATTTAATTTTCATTAAAAACTTAGAAAATTCATAAAAAATACATAAAAAGTCAAAAAAATATAAATCTTTTTTTTAAAATTTTCTTTTATCAAATAGTTTCTAGGAAAAATATTAGAGCTTTCGTAGGGTCAATTTTTCAAAAGTTCATTTTTTAAAGAACGGGATTCGATCCCGTTCTTGTTTTGACTCGTTTTTAGTCTTCATCAACTCCGTTTTCGATCTAGTTTTTTTTAAACTTCCTTTTTAGTCAACTAGGACCCATTAATAGTTAAAAAATCATTTTAGGATTAAAATTGAATAATTTAGGTTTTTAGCTCGCGTTTTTACATCACCAGATTAGAATTTAAATGTAAATTGCTTCCATTTTAGTTTCTTTTGCTTGTTTTTGCATTTTTAATTGCAGTAATAGAAAAACCAATTATAATCTTGTCATATTCAAACATCAATTATCAATCCGTTATTCAATTTTTAATTGCACACCTCGTTGGGACATAACGACCCGGGAAATCAAACTTCCGGATACATATATATTTTATTTTGTGAATTCTTAACCAATCATTGGTTAAAGGTATTTGGTTGATTTTTTGCTTATATATATATAGATCTGCACGGATCAAATTTTGGCACCGTTGTCCCCCCCGGGGAGGCTGTTAGAACGATTATCGTAAACGTTACTACAATTTGTGTTTGAATTTGTGAATATTTCTTCTATTTTTATAAAAATATAAAAAAAATACAAAAATATTTTTTTCATTTTCTTTTATTAGTATAATTATCATATAAAAACAAAAAAACAAAAAAAAATTCCATAAAAAGAAATAATAAATAAATTCACCAAGTTGGTAAAAGAACACCAACATATAATACTTTCCATTGAAGTATTATCCATCAATAAGTTCCCGAACAAAAGATTCAAAAACTTGCCATTTGTGTCACTTACGAGGTACGGCTCACCTTGAAAAGTTAAACAAGCTATAAAGTGGGTATAAGGCGGGTTGTTCCAAAGAACTAACGACCCTAAAGGAGAAAGTGTTCCATTAAAAGTACACCGTGCTTTCCTTCTCCTCCGCTCACCTGTGCGTTTATCTTTTTAAGAGCTACCGTGAAGTAAGTCGATTATTTGGTTGAAGTTGTCCTATCTCGTTGTCCGTTAAAATAAATTGTGAATAGATTATTGAAAAACCAAAAAAAAAAATTATTTTCATTTAGTGCATGCGCACTCGTTCTCAAAGCCGTAACCAACAACAACAACAACAAATCCCACCGATTGTTGTTGAATCATTTGATCTTAAAGACCTCATCAAAGATCAAGAATCTCCCGTAGTTACGATGGCCGATAATCGTACTATGGCGGAATTGCTTTAAGCACCCATCGAGGGTTACGAGGATGCAATTGTTGTCCCTGCAATCACCGCAGACAACTTTGAGCTTAAACATAGTTTGCTCACTCTCGTACAAAACAAGCAATTTTTCGGACATGACAAAGAAGATCCTCATGCTCATATCCGATACTTCAACAAGATCACTTCTACCATGAGATTCCCAAACGTTCCGAACACGTCGATTAAGCTTATGCTTTTTCCGTTTTCTCTTAAGGGGGCCGCCCGGATTTAGCTCGAAAAAGAACCCCCTCGATCAATTCTCACTTGGGATGATCTTGTTTCAAAATTTATCAATGAATTTTTCCCTCCCTCCAAAACGACTAATCTTCGTAATAAGATTACAAATTTCTAACAACGTTTTGATGAGTCTTTCAGTGAGGCCTGGGATCGATTCAGGGATCTCCTTCGAGCATGTCCTCATCATGGTTTTTCTAAATTACACCAACTTGATACTTTCTATAATGCTTTGAATACAAATGACCAAGATTCATTAAATTCAGCAGCAGGTGGAAATTTTTTGGACAAAAGGCCCCGTGATTGCTTATGCATCATTGAAAGCAAGTCCAAAGTTCGTCACTCACGAAGTAAAGCTGTTGTTTCCAAAGTGAGTACGAGCACTTCTACCCCCAAAATTTCATCCGACGTTGCTAAACTCAAGGATATGGTGAAAGCATTACTTCTTGATAAGAAAAACTAGAACCAACCTTCAGCTCCCGCTCCCGTAAAAGCGGTCAAGCAAAGTTGTGTAACTTGCGGTGGAGCTCATTCTTACCGTAATTTCCCCGCCACCGATGGCAACAATTATTGTGATAATATTCAAGAATACATCTCTCAAGCCGCCACAGCAAACTTCAATCAAGGAAGTGCCAGTTACCGACCTCAGATGGTTGCAAACCAAATTCGACCTCCCGGTTTTCCTCCTGTACAAAACCATCAAAACAACCAAAATCGGGGGATCAATTTCAACCAAAATCAGGGGAACAATTTTAACCAAAATCGGGGTAATAATTTCAATCAAGGACAAATTTACCAACCCCATATTAATCAACCCCCGACTTTTTAAGCTCCACCTTACCAAGCTCCCGCTCCAGCTCGTCTAGCACCAGGTGTGTCTAAGTCCGATTTTGATAACTACGTCAAAGCTAATGACGCGGTTATGCAAAATATGCAAAATCAAATGGCAAATATAACGGACCTGCTCACCAAATTCGTGAATAGTAATACCGCTTCCACTTCGGGTTTAAGTTCTCTTCCAAGTAACACCATTGCTAACCCGAAAGGTGATGTGAAAGCAATCACTACCCGAAGTAGTGTTTCCTATAATGGACCTCAAATTTCACCTTCGATTTCTTCTCTTCCTAAGGAGATGGAAAATGAACCCGAGGTGACAAAGGATACGGTGCAACCAAGCACCGAAAACATCCAACCTCTGGTGGTCCAAACTAATGACCAAATTGGTGAGCCCGTTGTAACTTCAAAGACTAAACAAACATTGCCTTATCCTTCAAGGGCCAACAAAGAGAAGCTCCGTGAAAAAGACGATCTTCTAGCTTCAAAATTTATGGAGATTTTTCAGAATCTCCATTTCGAGCTAAGTTTCGCAGATGCTCTCCTACACATGCCCAAATTTGCACCAATGTTTAGAAAGCTCCTCAATGACAAAGATAAGATAATTGAGTTGACAAAGACACCGGTAAACGAGAATTGCTCGACGATTATCCTAAAAAAGTTTCCCGAGAAACTTACAGACCCCGATAGATTTCTTATACCGTGTGATTTTCCGGAGATGAATGAATGTTTAGCCTTGGCTGATCTCGGTGCAAGCATCAACCTAATGCCTCTCTCAATTTGGAAAGAACTAAATCTCCCAGCTTTGACCAAAACCCGAATGATACTTGAACTTGCCGACCGAACGATTTCTACTCAACCGGCATCGCCGAGGATGTTTTTGTGAAAGTTGGAACGTTCTTCTTTCTTGCCAATTTTGTGGTCGTTGATTACGTTGCCGATCCTCGGGTTCCCCTAATTCTAGGAAGACCTTTCTTGAGAACGGCACTTTTTGTTAAATTTAAATATGCTTTTGAACTTTGACTATTCTATTTTATAAGCTATGTGAATACGGAAAACCTAAGAGTTTTTGAAACCTAAGGTCCATGAGTCCCGATACTAGTGTCTGTGGGGTGTCAAAAGCCTGGTCACTTAGCCGCAAGGTTGGGATGTGCCGAGACGAAAGTCGCTACATGGGATGATCTCGTCTTCAAACTCATTATTCTTGGGTGGAACGTGAAACATAGAATTTTGCAAAATGATGATCCATGGTTGAAATTCATAATAACACATTCGCCTAAGATATAACAATTGTCGGGAGTGAAAAGTTCACAAGTTGAAAATATGAGTAGTGTTAGCATCTTAACTGATATTTAATTGTGATTTCGTTTTAAGCTTGGTTTGGAACGAGTGAAAAGTCGGGACGAGAATTTTATCCTTTTGGGCGGCATTCTCGGATCGAAATCGATCTGTTTCCTATGATCCCTAACAGTTATGAAAATAACAAAAGTCAAATAAGTTAGTTAGTTGCTTAAAAAGAAAAATACAAAAAAAGGAGAAAAAGGAAAAATACAAAATATTAGTAATAAGTGTATATCATTTAAAAATGGAAAAAAACATTGCTTTTCTAAACTCTTGATTCTTTAATTCCCCTCGATGAACACTTAGCTACTTTTTGAGGTAATTAGTCGAGGGGGATTGAGATTCTTGGTTTTCCTAAGTGTTTGCTATAAAGCATGCCGTAGACACGACAAATCTTATATGGGGATATTTGGTATGTGTTAAAATACACATACCTTTTATCTAATAAAACGAGCTTAAATGACTAAAAATGTACGAAAAATACAATGTATATGCTTGTTTTTGTGTTTGTGTATGTGCAGGTAACAGATATCAAGAAAACGACAAACAAAGGCAAAATCGGACAAAACCGAGCACGTGATTAGAAAGAGCGCGAGAAACCGAGTCTGACGATGCCTTCATCTTTTATTGGCCCGAACCCGACATCATTTATATGGGTCAGACCGACCCATATTTACATAGAGTTATCATTAGCAGCATCACACTCGTCCCAGCAATCCCTTTATCCATGTTCAGCCCAAGACCAAAGTTAAGAGCTAAGCCATCTCATTCGATGACTAAGGAAGTGACTCAGCCACTTAAAAAGAATTGCAAAAAGACACGGCCTAATAAACAAATTGAAATGAAGCCCACATTGGCTTGAAGGAAACACAACAATAAAAGGACGCAGCAATATAGACCTTTCTTCATTTTTTTGTTTTTTCCTCTTTATCCTTTTTTTTTCCATAGCAGGTTTTAAAAGTGGTAGATAGTTTTAGAAATAGTTGAGAATAGTAGTAGCAGATCTAGCGTATCGACATCGTCTTTTCGTCTTTTCATTTTTTTTTTGAAAGCAACAGTTGTAGTACTTTGATTTCAGGTTATGTAATAGATTGAGTATTGATTATTGTTAAAGTGGTTGATTTGTTTGAAGTACGATTCGTGGTTGGTTGTTGCTATGATTCGAGCGAGATGAGTAGTTTTCCCAGGTTATATAATGATTGTATTCATAGCCTTTTCTTCCTCCTATCTCTTACCTTTCGCAGCTTATTTATGTTCTTATCGATATCCCCCCCCCCCCGCTTTATTTCAGATCTTATTTTTTATGGTAGCTTAATTTTTTCTGAATGAGAGGTAGCTTAGAGTTTATTCGGTACTATCAGCTTATACACTCGTTAAGGCTCAATTCAAAAAAAAAAATATAGCTTATTGCTAGTAGGCTTGTCCACCTACTTATCCTTTTACATATCTTCATAGCTTATATTTAAGTGTGTTAGCTTGTGTTGGTTCAGTCAGAATATTTTTTTTTTTTTTGTTTTTTTTTATTTATTTTTTTTTTTTTTTTTTTTTTTTTTTTTTTTTTTTTTTTTTTTTTTTTTTTTTTTTTTTTATTGTTTTTTTGTTTTTTTTTTTTTTTGTTTATTTTTTTTTATTTTTTTTTTTTTTTTTTATTTTGTTTTTTTTTTTTTTTTTGTTTTTTGTTTTTTTTTTTCGGTTTTTTCTTTTATTGTTGCAGCTAAACAAAAAAAACATGCTATGATATTTTTTTAGCTTATTTTCGGTTCGTGTTGTGGCTCATTGGTTCAGGTTCATAGTTCATAGTTTGTGGTTTATTGGTAATCAGCTTATTTTTAAGCTTTAGTATCTTTTGAGTTTTCGAGAGCTTATTGAATGGAAAGTTAGCTTATGATTCGTGTCTCATTCTTTTTCAAATGGTTTAAGAATAAATTTAGTTTAATAAGATTTAAGTTTTATAAAATGGTTTTACTTTATCAGATTTGATTTCTAAGATTTGGGCCTAGCCCATTCGTCATTTCAAAATTTTATATTGGTAGTAAGAAAATTAATTTTCAAAACAGTAAGTTATATTTAGAGTAAATTGTCATTTTTAGTTAACATATTATTTGTTTTATTTGTGATGGCAATTCCGTTTCAACTCTTTGGCGTGGAGCTTAAGGGTCTATTAAGCTAGTTTACTAGTTTATTAGATCGGGTGATTATAATCGATTTGGTTTCGACATTCGGGTTCTAAATCTTATCTCTTTTTAATTCTAATTAGTTGTAGTATTATTTTGCTTAAAATGTATTTTATCATTATGATTTTTATTAGTTTAGTTGCCATGTTTAGTTTAGTTTATTATTATTGTGGTCTCATTTGTCGCTCGTAACTTAGTTATAATGTTTAGCGATTATGTTTATGCGTATTGCCGTTTTTCTTAGACAAGATATCATTATTGTTGCTTATTAGTTTTAGTTGCCATGATTAGCGAGTATTTCCATTTTATTAATTGTAGTTTTATTTTAACATGTCTATTATTATTGTCCATTTAGTTGCCATGCTTAGTTAGTATGTTTATTTGTTGCTTTATTCGTTTATGCTTATTGTTATGCTTAGTTTAGTTGTTATTATGCTCGTTTATTATTTGCTCGTTGATTGTTGTTTAGTTTATTGTTATTTAATTTATTGTCATTGTCGTTTATTGTTATTTAGCGAGCATGCCCATTTTAGTATTATTTTAGCTTTATTATAGTTTTTATATTATATTATTAGTATTGAAAACCATAATTTTTAAAAACAAAAAATATTTGATATTCAAGCATCAAACAAGACATTCACATGGATTTCAATTCATCTCTCGCCGTGGAAACGATACTCAGAAGATAGACTATTAATTTTTTCCTAGAGTAATTTTCTATCTTAAACGGCGATATACTATATATTAGAACGACTCAAGACCGATCTAGAAGAGTTTACTAGTGTTGTGAGAAAAATATATTTGAATTTATCATCGACTAAGGATTCTACAAGTATTGAGCTTAATGATTTTCCTATCCTCTTATCCGCTTATGACTCCTCTCTTTCTAAGGAATTTTTCGAGATTGACCTTCTAGTCTCATTTCGTTCCGGAAATAATGACAAGATTTTCGATCCTGGAATATTAATTTTCAAAGGAGTCCAATCTCAAAGTTTTCATATTCTTTCACTGAACAAATTTTCTACTATCTTAATCGTCAGAGATTCTCTTCTCTTAAATGATCCTTCTGAGATTGAACTTTTCTGTCTCATCCCTTCGGAAATGAAAATAAGGTTTTCGATCCTGGAATTCTCATTATAGATGGCGTTCTCTCTTTCACGAGAAAATCTCCACATTCACTGACTAATAATTTCATGATCGATAAATATCATATCTTTAGAGAAATTTCATTGATGACCGAATCTTCGGTCAGTTTTCTCCCCAAGGACAACTAAATTCAGGGTGAGTCAAGCTAGGGACTCGGTTAACAAAAACAAGCGCTTCGTGGGTGGCAACCCATGCTTATCCTTAGTATATTAGTATAATAATAAGTGTGATGTGAGGAGGCTCGCCTCTTCCTTTCTCGTGTTTCGTGTTTTGTGGTTTATGTCCAGGATTGCCCGGATTATGAAGATTCTCCTGCTTGTGGTTTTGTCCATCACTCGATCTTCAATCCTTCGCATGCTTATATTTGGGAATCCGATATCCGAGATCTAATTGATTTAGCGTTTATCTATTAGCATAATTAATAAACGGCTTTAGATTTGCGTAGAGACCCCTTAATATTTGGATTATGCCTTGAAATTAGTATGGGGGTGACAGTCTCACATTGAGGACAATGTGTAGTTCTAGTATGGGGGGCGGATCTTTCGATTTGATCTTACTTGCATTTGCCTTGTCTTCACGTAACCCCATTTTTCCACAAAAAATAGCAAAAATATGCCAAAATTTAAATTTTTTCAAAAATAGAATAAGTGTTTAGACACGATGTTTTGTTAAGGAATAAATTTTGACTTGATCGAGCATGTTGCACTCTAGCTTGCCCCTTAACTTATATAAATTTAAGCTTTTGCTATCTTTATACAAGAAAGCTTAAAACGCGAATTCTAGCATTAAAGAGCCAAGAAGTTTTTGCAAGTTTTCCATGATAACCTTTAAATATGTAAAAAAGCTTGTAATATTAGACTAAGCATCCGCGGATCTTTTTATTAAAGATTTTAAATTTGCGAAGAACGAGAATTGATAGAGTCTTATATAAGTTAGATGCTAAACATAAAGTAGTTGGAACTCTTTAAGGCTCATAAAGGTTAATTGTGGATTTTTGCTCCCATCAACTTAATAAACGTTATAATTGTTGAATAAATAAAGTTACTTTAAGTTTTTACGATTCTTAGTTTATTTATCCTTGTCTTCATGGCTTCTCTTTAAAGAGTATGTTTTACCATATGAGTCAAAGAGATCCTTGTCGAGCTGATAAGACTAGATCAGTGCATCATAGAGGTTTTTGTGTACTTCAGCAGCTCGATACGATTTACTCTTCTCTGATTTGTCTAACATGATCTTCTTCAATTCAAACTCAGTAAGTAACGTTGCAACCTTGTAAGTTGATTGAGGTTGAGAAGAAGATTTATCCAAGAAGACATTCTCAAGTGATTCCGTAATAGTACTCTGGATCACAGGAGTGGCGAAGTCTGATACTTCCTTAGGTAGAATCTGAGGTAGTAGACTTTTGACTTCATCCTTTATAATGTCTTTTACTGATTTCTCAACAACATCTATGTATAACTTCCTTTCTTCTTCAGCTTTCTTTTCAAATTCCTTAGTATAAGACTCAAGAGCTGTTCGAGTAGCATATCTGATTCTTGTACTCAGAAGATCATCCACCATTGTTGGAAGTTAAGATTTGACAATTTCGAGGAGTTGTGTAGGGTCAGCTTGTTTGAGTTAAGACAGCTCCGTTTCCAAGGTAGACACTCTTTGATCAAAACCAAACAAGGAAAAAAAATCAGGAAGTACAAGAATTGAGGTTGTAGTTGAAGCGGTTGTTGGTACAGGAGTTGGTGTCATAAGTTGTGGAAGAGGAGTGATCATTGATATAGTTAGAGGAACGATTATAGCATATGTAGTAGCAGTTTCTGGGATAGTTGTCACACCTCGCCAAGGTGGAATCGCGAGGCATAACAAGATAGGCATCATCACAACACATTGATGTCAACAATAGAGAATGTCTAAAATGCATTATATTAAAAACCAAGTTTTATGACGATACCAAACACAAGAAGGGTCTTGTATTGAGGTTAATCGCACACATAATACATAGACTTGAGAATAAAAATGTAAAATAAATGTCATCATAAAACAAAATAACCGAAATACAAAAATAAGAAACAAAGACTCCGTTATACAATTCCTAAGGTCTCTCTAGCCATGCATCTTAACATTCTTAACTTCACTATGCTCACCTAAAAATGATACTTTAAAACGTCAACATAATGTTGGTGAGATTCATAGGTTTAAAGGAAAACACTTACTCTTGCTGCGATTTAAAAACATTAGGACATACCAGAATATTATACACAAATGCATCAATTTAAAATCATCACACAATTAATTACACATTCGGGCTTAGATTAGAACTGGCACTATTAGCAACCAAGCTCACCCAGAATGTACCACACAAACATGGGATAGGCGTATCCCTCCAATCCATCCTGGGTAGGCGTACCCCTCCGATCCATCATTACATCCAATACTGGGTAGGCGTACCCCTCCGATCCATAAACTCATAACACATAAGTTATAATACCATGTAATGTCCAAAAACATCTAAAAACATTTATCACAACACTTAAAACACTTCAAAACACACTTTGTATCATTTTCACCCCAAGAAAACAATTAAAAAGGGGCTATGAAAACTCACCTCAAGCTCAACGAACGCGCACACAATTCCAAGCAAAAATCTACACAATACGACTAACGGTTACTCATGATTAAGGCTTTACGGCCCTAGCTCATGTAACCTCATAATTGATGGACTTCTAATGTATATACTATGCTTATAAACATTACACCATACTTTCCATACATTATTTATACTCTAAATACCTTAAATCCCTTTATTCAAGTTTTTCAGATTATAGCAGAATTTTATAGTCACTTTATGGCTACTAATAAAATACTAAACGACCTTATTAGATGTTTTTATTGCAACCACATCAACCCCAATGAGTTATGAGACTACTGCATTTTTTTGAAAAATTAATAAGGTGTCTAACTATTTTTAAAAATTCCAACATCACAAAGTGACCAAAAACGGATCTGATTCAACCTCCTAAAATTATGGCTTGACCAGACCTACTTAGACCTTTTATAAAATCTAGAAAATTTCTGTAAAATCATACACATCATGAACTTACTACAATAGCAACCCCATCAATTAAAAATACATTTTGATATAGTTCTTGATCTCACAAACACAATATAAAATCTGACCTGAAAACTCATATTCGACAACGAATCTTGTAAAATTAATTTGACCGACCTCCACTTAATGAAAATTCACGAAACCAATTTTGTTGAAAAGTAGACTCTCTGTAGTTAATTTTAGGCTCAAGAAAATCATTAAAAGCTTTCCGTATGACCAAGTTATGACACTTACAAGTTGACTTAAAAAACTGCCCAATTTTAATTCCGAATTTAACAACAATTAAACCTAACCAAACGCATCTAAATGATATTAATTATACCCTAATTGATTATTAATGATCTTACCAACATGTTTTTTGTATTTTTATGAAACACTAATTCCATCAATTTAAAAGTTACAATATATTGAATTAAAGAAAATTAATTTAAAAGATCATACCTAAAACCTTTAACCGCGAAACACACGATTCTACACCTTAGAATTTCTTGAAAATTTTTAAGGTTCTTCCTTGTTTCTTCTTGTGTCCGGTCGAACACACACAAAAGAGGAGAGGAGAAAAAGTGATTTTAGGGTTTAAGGTTATGGGTGTATTTATACTAGTTTTTGAATAATAACAAAAAGATTTATTTATTATTTGAACTCGATCTTCTCCCTTTTTTCGCCCTTTATTTTAGCCGATCCAAACACCACATGTATATATTTTTATTTATTTATTTTAATTATTTTCGGTATATATTTTTTCTTTTTTTAAACAAAACTATTTATTACTTATTTCATTTAAACCCTTAAATACTTAAATATTTGAAATACCAACACTTATATTACTAAATAATACTTTTCCTCATTATACTTATTTATTAAATTCCTAAATAAATTATAAATCGTAATTCCCTAATTAACCATAACTCAAAATTCAACGATTCATACTTTCTTCATCTTACTAACGGTATAAATAGCGAAACCATTATACTTCCAAAATCATCATCACACGCGAAATGAAATGACTAAATCATTTATTTCTAATATCTCAAACACACATATATCACATAACATATAACACCAAAACGATCTTAACACATAAAACCAACACACAAAGCTAGATAAGCTAACAATAACGTTTAAACTAACATTGCTAAATCACGGTTGTCAAAGTATCCCCTCCTTAGGGAAATTTCGTCTCGAAATTTAACTAGTACTTTCATCAACATGATCAACAACCAAATTCAGATACTTAGCCTTCATATAACCTTATCGTTCCCAAGTAAACTCAGGTCCACGCTTAGAATTCCAACAAACTTTAACAATCAGGATCCTACTACGTTTCAACTTCTTAACTTCACGATCCATAATTTCTACAGGTTCCTCAACAAAACGAAGAGTCTTGTCTATCTTAACTTCTCCTAGTGGCACATGCAAATTTGCATCCGCCAAACACTTCTTCAGATTTGACACATGAAACGTATCATGAACACTACTCAATACTTGAGGCGATCTTAAACGATAAGCTACAGGATCTATCCTTTATAGAATCTCAAATGTACCTACGTATCTAGGTGCTAATTTTCCTTTCTTCCTAAAACGTACTACACATTTCCAAGGAGACACTTTCAGCAATACTTGATCACCAACTTCAAACTCCAAAGGCTTTCTTCTATTATCGGCATAACTTCTTTGGTGATCTTTAGCCGCTTTAAGCCTTAACTTAATCAATACCACCCTTATCAGTTGTCTCTTGTACCAACTCTGGTCCAATCAACCGACTTTCTCCAATTTCAGCCCAAAGAACAGGCGACCTATACTTCCTTCCATACAATGCCTCAAATGGAGCACATCGTATACTCGAATGATAACTATTATTGTAAGAAAACTCGGCTAAAGATAAATGAGTATCCCAACTACCACCAATACATGTCTCTCAGGTCATAGTAGATCTTTTCCGCTTCCGGATGAATAGAGTACCTTGTAGAATGTGCTTCATTCATAATCACAATCCTTGTATCACCTACTAATGGAACCCATATTCGGTCCATAAAGTATAAACCACCAACTTCCTTCTTTTCCATTTGTTTATCCATGCCACGCAACATTTCTGCTGGCGCGTTCTCTATATTGGATGCTTCACTTTGAGCAACCAATATCTTGTCCGTAACACTCAATTGAATAGGCATGGACGTTGCTCTTAATCGTCTCGGTTTCACTCTTTCCTTCTTACTCAACGCATCAGCCACTACATTCGCCTTTCCAGGATGGTAACGAATCTCACAGTCGTAGTCGCTATTCAACTCAATCCATCTTCGTTGGCGCATATTCAACTTCTTCTGATCAAAAATATGTTGTAGACTCTTATGATCTGTGTAGATAATACTTTTTGTCCCGTACAAGTAATGCCTCCAGGTCTTAAGAGCAAGGACCACTACACCCCTCTTGAAATCGTGTATGGTGAAATTCTTCTCGTAAATATTAAATTGTCGAGATGCATACACAATCACCTTTCCTCTTTGCATTGATACACATCTAAGTCCTTGGTTTGATGCGTCGCAGTAAACTACAAAGTCTTTCGATCCATCAGGCAATGAATATATTGGTGCATTACACAAATTGTCCTTAAATGTCTGAAACGCTTTCTCTTGTTCCACGCCCCACTCGTACTTCTGATCCTTCTGTGTCAGTGAAGTAAGGGGTTTAGCAAACTTAGAAAAATTCACGATGACACCCGAGATAGTAACTCAGCCAATCCACATAAATAGAACGTATCTTAGATGGCGTCTTAGGTACTTTCCAATTCTTCATTACTTCTATCTTACTAGAGTCCACATGAATATCATTGCTATTAACCACGTATCTGAGAAAATGAACTTCTTGTAGCGAGAATTCGCACTTGGCAAACAACTTCTCTTTCTTCAACAGTTCTAACACTATCTTCAAATGAACCTCATGTTCCTCCTTAGACTTTGAGTAAATCAAGATATCATTAATAATCACAATGACAAACTTGTCTAAATATGGCTTGCACACCCGGTTCATTAAGTTCATGAAACCGCTGGTGCATTGGTTAACCCAAAAGGCATAACTGTAACTTAATGTGTCCATATCGCGTCCTTAATGCCATCTTTGGAATATCTTCTTCATGCATTCTCAGTTGATGACAACCAAATCGAAGATCTATCTAAGAGAAATAATGCAAGCCTTGCATTTGGTCGAATAAGTCATCGATCCTAGGGAGATTCTTGGTGGTTAGCTAGTCCAACTCTCGATAGTCTATGCACATTTGAAATGAACAGTCCTTCTTCTTGAACAACACAGGTGCTCCCCACGGAGAGTGACTTGGTCAAATAAAACGTATATCAAACGAATCTTAAGGGTTACGAACTATCAAATAGGGTAGAAAACGAATATCGAATCAAAGGCTAGAAAACATCTAAAGGATTTCACATATACAAATAGATACAGATCAAATGTCATAAGAATCCTTAAAATAAGGATAGAATATATGTACCGATAGAAAACGCAAACGAAAGAATCAACAAGCGTACCACGACAAAAGGAACACATAACGATTAACAATACGTATCAAGATTGATAAATGAAAAGATAGGATTCTTATACCAATAACTGACTTTACTCGAAAGAACTAACTAAATAATGTTCTTATAAAAATCAATTTAAAATACTAAAGAAAGTCGCTTTAATTATAAAAATAATAAAAATCGTCTTAAATATAATCTTTATAAAACTTATTTTAATCATGGTTGTCATAAAAATCTAGTGATAGTTATCTAACGGTGTATCGCATCTATTTACCACAATTAAATCATTTTAAACCTACATATCCTATGGAAGTAAAGATTTATAACCACACAAAAAAAGTTCGTATCTATTTGTAATGACCATATTTAAACATATTTTAATTCACAGAGATCATTTTAAACCAAGTATTGACAGTCAACCTATATCACATCGTGCTTACTAAAAACACTGTAAAACATAGTTTTCATAAAAATAAAGAGACATTCACATAAAAGCGATGTCATAACATATTCATAAAATTATTTCAAAAATAGTTTTCCCCAAACACCATCAAGATATACTTCAAAAGGGTTTTTATAATTCGACATCAATTTAAAATATGTCACTCAAACAAAGGACATCGTAATACAAAAAGGGATTGTAAAATACCGTAAAGACTCTAACACAATTTTATTGTTTAAGAGCGAAAGAAAGTACCAGGAACCATATAGTCAGAATAATAGTGAAGCGAACACGCATAAGAGAAATTCCTACAAAGACATTACGAACCAAAAGGGAAGAAAATGAAGACTCATTCGTACTCACGATCAAAATAAAAACCATAGAAAAACATCGGTACTGACATGCCGCAACATATTATGAAAACCAAAGGATATATAAAGAATGGAGATAATTGTTCCAGGGGAAGTGGAGAAGGGGCACTAATAGATTAGTGAACAATTAGTGCTTAAAAGAAAATTTTGATACTCATACGAGTAATCAATGCAACGAAAGAACCAATTAAACGCACCAATATCCAAAGAAACAGATCCGAACAACCATTATCCATCAAGACACCGAATAGGAAAGATAGGACATCCGTACTAACATGGTACGAGCAAGGGATGCTAAACTTAGATTAGATATCCGAATAAAGTATTGAGCAAATGAACAAACCCAACAATCATAATAGTAGCGATAATAGGTATACGGGGTATCTGCAAGCGATAGATAGAAGGGAAACTTACTAACTACGTAACTATCCATATCCTAACCACACATAATACAACATCTTACACTACCACCTAACAAGCAAACACCGATCAATGCAATCATGGTCACAAGTCCATGCATGTGATAACTTTATAATTGCATCCTTTCACATGTGTAATTACTTCCAAGACTACACATCTCAATGACAACACACATATATATACATATACCACCTTGCACATCTTACACGACTCCACAAAAAAATGATGCTCCATCAAATCAATATTTATTTATATAAAGATAAAATCAGAAACGACAGAAAGAAAAAGAATGTCTCGAAGTGCCCAAAAATATTCAATATCCGAAAGAAATCATCAATAGCAACGTGTCGAGGTAAAAGACGGGATAAACTTATGCTGGGCCTCGCTTGGGTTTGCATTTTCTTTCACAAAAGTCACCTAACTCCTCGGGTCCAAGCCTACTATGAGCATCCGACAAGAGATCTGAGTCGACCTCCTCCTCCGGCTCTTCTAACTACGCTTCCTCCTTCGGTTCCTCGAGAGGCTCCTCCTCAATTGGCTCCTATTTTGACGATTCTAGTATCGAGTAGCTCGTAGGTCAAGATAAAACTCTTAGTAAAACAAGAGAACAAAACGCCTATAACTAAAACACATGATCCTATTCTTGCACAAATAGAAGGACTCTTAGGTTATAGTCTAGGTCAAATCACCTACTTCTCTATAACCAATGGCTCTGATACCAATTTGTCACACCCCGCCAAGGCGGAATCGCAAAGCATAACAAGATAGGCATCATCACAACACATTGATGTCAACAATAGAGAATGTCTAAAATGCATTATATTAAAAACCAATGTTATGATGATACCAAACACAAGAGGGGTCTTGTATTGAGGTTAATCGCACACACAATACATAGACTTGAGAATAAAAAACTAAAATAAATGTCATCATAAAACAAAATAACCGAAATATGAAAATAAGAAACGAAGACTCCATATGCAAATTCCTAAGGTCTCTCTAGCCCCAAGCATCTTAACATCCTTAACTTTATCTATGCTCACCTGAAAAATGATACTTTAAAACTCTGGTCGTCAACATAAAAATTGGAGATTCATAGGTTTAAAGGAAAACACTTACTCTTGCTGCGATTTAAAAACATTAGGACATACAAGAATATTATACACAAGTGCATCAATTTAAAATCATCACACAAATAAATTACACAATTGGGCTTAGAATTTACACAGCAATATAGCAACCAAACTCACCCAGAATGTACCACACAAACATAGAATAGGCGTATCCCTCCAATCCATCCCGAATAGACGTACCCCTCCGATCTATCATTACATCCAATACTGGGTAGGCGTACCCTCCGATCCATAAACTCATAACACATAAGTTATAATACAAAGTAATGTCCAAAAATATCTAAAAACATTTATCACAACACTTAAAACACTTCAAAACACACTTTGTATCATTTTCACCCAAGAAAACAATTAAAAAAAGGCAATTAAAAACTCACCTCAAAGCACCCACAACCCGACCTACAAATCCAAGCAAAAAATCAACACAATACAACTAACGGTTACTCAATGATTAAGGCTTTACGCCCTAGCACATGGATCCTTCCATAATTGATGGACCTTCTAATGTCTCATACTGTGCTTATACACATATACACCATACTTATTCATACATTATTTATACTCAAATACCTTAAAACCCTTTAATTCAAGTTTTTTCAGATTATAAGCAAATTTTATATTAACTATTTTTTTAATGGCTACTAATAAAATACTAAACGACCTTATCAGACGTTCTTATTGCAACCACATCAACCCTAATGAATTATGATAATACCGCTAATTGTTCTAGTTCATATGAATCATGAACATTTTTATCATGATCAACATTGCCATTATTAACTTTCACATTTGGATCATCAAATATAATATTGATATCAATTTGATCATCACCAATTATAGATTTAATGATTTTAGGTTGTTCATGATATGTTTGTTCGTGATCATCGTCTGTGAATAATGGATTCATGTTGCTTGTTGATGGTGTTTGTACCTCACTTATTAAATGCAAAAAATCATAGCTTAGTCAAATATTTGTTGGTTGAAATTAGGCCACATACAAATAGTTCGCACTCACTCTTCCAAGCTCTCCATTTGAACAACTCAGCAAGAAGAAGAAAATCATTTTGTTCGTTAAAGAGAATGACCCTGCTTCATCCTTCTTTGCCAGCAATATTTGTTCCATGAAGTACTTAGAATCCTGACTCTTGGGTTTGGAAAATTATGAGCATAGTGACCTTTCTCGTTACAGTTGTAACACTAAACATTTGTGATATTTCTAAAAGAAAAGCTTGAAATATTTCTTGTATACAATCCAGTCTCTTTTCAGAACTGCTACCCTCAACAGTTTCTTCTTGAACATTGTATGAGTATCTTGCAATTATACCATCATATCTAATATTTTTGCTTTGAATATTGCCTCTGTCAGCTTGCACAATTGCTTGATTTCTTGTGTTTGAAGATGAACAAATTCGGTTGTTTGTTGGAGTAGAATAACCTTGAGTTATTTCACGAGCAAGTAGCATCATTGTAGAAGTAAGAGAATCTTCTGGATCATTTGGAAATGTTTCCCCTTGATACTTGAATAATATTGGTTTATCTAAACTCACAATCAAATGTATGAAGAACGAGAGAGAGAAAGGGAGGGATGAACACTTCTAGAGAGAGAAAGGAAAAAGGAAAATATTAGATTCGAAAAGTGAAAAACCAACCCTCTCCAAAGCATGGAGAAATACCTAGAGTGGTCGGCCATGTAGGGCTCTTGTGGGCTTACCATGGGCCTTGGGCCTTACTAGACTATTTAGTTTTTAAATATTGCTATACGAGCTATCTAACGATATAATAGAAGTGACCGACACTTTTCGTGTTCCTAACAATCTCCCTCTAAGGGAGGTCACTCCATTTTACAAAAACTTAATCCTAGCATACTATGCTTTGTCTTCAGTCTTGTGCTCGTAGACTTGTTCTTTTTACTTCATCTTGTGAACATGATGTAGTGATCATTGACTTTAGGCTTGAGCTTGTTCCATATATCTTGACTTGAATGTGAACTTGAACTTCTTTGAGATCATTAACCAAGCATAATCTCTTATCATCATCTTGTGATCTTGTCTCCGTCTTGTGAACTTGTGACTTTTGGACCGACATGCTCATACTGTTCTTGAAATCTTGAATAAGACATCTTTCTTGAAAATATTTAACTATAACACTTCGTCACTTCGAGAAAGACGTTAGGTATCAAAGTGACGGAAACTTCTTTGAAATTCTTTGACTTTAACACTTCGTCACTTCAAGAAAGATGTACGGTATCAGAGTAGCGGAAGTTTTGAAACATGTACTTGAGCTTTCATGATGTCTTTACATATGTCGGTCGAGTATGAGCATGTAGTATTGGCTTTGACTTGTCATCGAGAAACTGCTACCACTGTCAGGAAATCTGCATAAATGTGTTAGTGATAAACAACATATATGGATAAAAGTGGCTTTGTCACTTCGTCGAATACGGTTGTAACAACCACGGTTCCCCGTTACTCAGTATAAATACTGCCTGTGATCAGGTAGAATTCCAAAGAATTTCCTTGACAGAGTTTCGCAGCTGCACTAGCCGTTCTCATTACTGAAGCGTCTCAAAGAAGACAACACGGTAAGAGTGAACCGGTAAGTTACTATATTCCCGATTAAGCCGTCAATTCGTGTTCAGCTTTCCTATGTCCAGATACCCTTGTGAAGCTTCCCATGACAATATGATTGAAAATTGATTTAGAAAATTAGTCGGTGTGTCAAAATGCATACGGTTTTTATGACACACCAACAGTTTTAACTTTTTCAAAATTCATTCATCAATTCATAAGTTGGAGCTAATCAATATCCAGTATCACAAGTTTGATCCGTGTAGGATCTCACAAGTCACCTACCATGAGCTTGTTCTAGCAAAATCATAAGGATGATGCGTAGGACTCTTACTTTATTATTTATTTTCACAATGTGTGAGAAAAAATTATATTTGGATAGTGACCTAATGAGATTTATCGATGATATCTTGGCTCTAGACTCAGTAGTGCACTTTGGTTTTAGTAATCGGAGGCTGGAGCAGACTGCCACATTTTCAATACCAACTAACTCGGAGTGAGAAAGATGATAGAAATGCATGTAATCTCCATGAGAAATGAAACAGAAATATTTTGAGAGATTCTGAGTGGCTAGGGAGGGTTGTGCATTGCATCACTGGGTCCATGATGTTAGTCTTCAATGTCAGCAATCATCTTTGTGATTCTTGACAGCAGATGTATTGACTCGGTTTCTGCCTAAGTGTAAGGAGGGCTTCTTTATTTTCACCCTTTATCTTAACTTTTCTTTTTAATTCTTCAACCCCTTCAGTGCTTACCGAGACTTCATAACTAGTACCTTGTTGGGTTTGTTCCAGTACTAGCTCCATCTCAGTCATCACTTTTCCCTTAATCTCACTTTACTCCTTTTTTTTCATACCTAAAGACTTCTACACTATCTAGTGGAATATCCCTGGGCAGCTCCCTCCGGTTCTGGCTGGATCATGGGAATGAATACCTAAACTTAACCACCTTATATCTCCAATACATTAATTTAAATGGTCGATATTTTGGTACTTCCACATTTCAGCCAACACATAACCATTTGCTCCCCCTTCATATGTGCATCGATTAATCGAAAGAGTTTAGCACATATATGGGTAAGCGTACACTAGAGATCTTAAAATTCACATCTTTAGCAATATATTTTAATCACATTTTCTCTCCTTATCAAAAATGTCAAATCTCTTGATATTTTGGATATCAATTGATTTAAATATTCATGGTTTCAGGGAAAAAATGACCAATTATTAACAAGGCGATTATTAGAACATTTTAATGCTCCCCCTCAAATTATGAGGGAATAATATGGTATTTGAGTGCGTTAATTTGAATTTTTTTGAATTTACTAAGAAATTCTTGTAAATTCGCACTCAAATACTATATATATGCCTAATTATAGTCTTACACTACATATGTACATATTCACAAACTTATAATATACGAGAAATTAACCTTATATGGAGAAGGACACAATATGACAATGTCATATTGTCTGTTCAAGCAGCCTGAAGTCATCTCCGTATTCTCTCCCTCCAACAAACTTCTCTAAATTCCTCATCAATCTCCTCTCAAACAGCTGCTGATCGATTGCCTTGATCATGATGCGGGACCTTTTCCTGTCTAGTTTAGTCCATGTTATTTTTGGAAAATAACCCATCTCCAAGCTGGAAGCAATGTCATGAAGAACCCTTTGAACAGAAGTGAGTGTGCCGTCACAGAACTTGTAGAGTTCATCCGAGCGTATCAACTTGTTTCTCTTGAGCTTATCTAGATAGATGATTCCTTGAGGGTTTTTGTATGCAGTGTATGGTGTTAGTTTGGAGATGTTAGATCTGAAAGTCTCAGGCTTGGTGATATTAAGTTTCTTCTGGTAGCTTTTGACTCCAAGTTGAAGGTCTTCCACCCGTTTAAGAATGACAATGCTTCTGGTGAATATCCGCAATGCTACATTTAGGTCAAAGATGACATCCCTTTCAAGGTTTGAGATTTTCTTTTGAACTAAGAGAAGTAGTATGTCTTCAATATCACACATATTAAGATTTGGGAAGTCGCCTTCCTTGAACTTGTGTAGCGTGTTGTCATCTCTTCGTACTTCGATCTCTTCCAAATATCCATAATCATACTTCTTCATGACTTTGACATGGGTTACTGCAATGATTCTTTTTCTGGAGTATACATCATGTGTGGACTTCATGTGTCTTGTGAATCCATAGAACCTTTGTCATTTTGGACCCCAGTGAGAAATTCCCCAAAGGGTATATTTGTCATATGCAACCTTCACCGGACTCCATAACGTTTGAACCATGTCTTCGATCCCTTCAATCGTATTGTACTTAGCAGCCCTGGTTTTTGTTATAGAAGTTGTGTATTTCCTACTTAGGCTTCCACCTTTCAGATACTTGAGGTTGTTGTTGATAAAGTAGTCAGCAGGAACTACTTGACGACCTTGAACTTCAATCAATGGTAACGTCTTGCTAAGATCGAATGGATATTTATGACCTTCAGGATTAGTCCAGTCAAGACGATTAGTGACAACTTTGTAGCATTCTTCCAAATTATATTCAAGTCCCTTTGAGCAGATTGAATGTTGGTCCAACAAGATGTT
Source organism: Tanacetum coccineum (assembly GCA_026074375.1). NCBI lineage: Eukaryota > Viridiplantae > Streptophyta > Magnoliopsida > Asterales > Asteraceae > Tanacetum > Tanacetum coccineum. The sequence continues at coordinate 12,309 of BQNB010035715.1, read as the reverse complement.
GTTGTGTTAAATTAATGCAAATGTCTGAGAAGAGAATGCTGAGAAGTCGATTGGAGTACTCATCAGTTCATCAAAAGTAAGAGGAGGCTTTTCTGCTTTAGCAATTTGGCTGATCCACATCTAAGGAGGTTTGAAATCAATTTGTTTCCTAGTATTCCAATCCGGATTAGGAGTCAGAGGCCTTTCTGGTTTCTTGAACCAATCATACTTAGAAGCTTCCTTGACATTTGGTTGATCCTCAGTGTTACCCATGTCATCTCCTTGTTCTTGTGGCATATCAGTATGTGTAGTCTCAAACACTGGTTCCTCTACTTGAGCAGACTTGCCAGATGATTTTGACTGAGACTTGGTGCATTTGGATGAGCTTGATTGAGAATCTTTTGATGTAGAGCTTTTTGGAGGTTCAAAATCTTTGCTTTTCTTCATTTTCTTTAACCCTTGGTCTGGTCCAGCTGGAGGGTCTTCATCATTGTCCTTGTCTTCATGGCTTCTCTTTAAAGAGTATGCTTTACCATACGAGTCAAAGAGATCCTTGTCAAGCTGATAAGACTGGATGAGTGCATCATAGAGGTTTCTGTGTACTTCAGCAGCTCGATGCGATTTACTTTTCTCCAATTTGTCTAACAGGATTTTCTTCAACTCAAACTCTATGAGAGATGTTGATGCCACATATGTAGATTGCGGTTAAGAAGAAGATTTAGCCAACACAACATTCTCAAGTGATTCAGTGATAATACTTTGGATCACAGGCGTGGCGAAGTATGATACTTCCTTAGGTAGAATTTGAGGCAATAGACTTTTGACTTCATCCTTTATAATGTCTTTTACTGATTTCTCAACAACATCTATGTATAACTTCCTCTCTTCTTGAGTTTTCTTTTTAAATTCCTTAATGTAAGACTCGAGAGCTGTTCGAGTAGCATATACAATTCTTGAACTCAGAAGATCATCCACCATTGTTCGAATTTAATATTTGACAGATTCGAGGAGTTGTGCAGGGTGAGCTTGTTTGAGTTAAGACAACTCCGTTTCCAAGGTAGACACTATAACACCCCCAAAATGGGTCGCAGCGGAAATGTGGCCGGGGGCGTTACTTCATAATACAACAGCTCAAGATACAAGAGAAAGACCTCTAAATGTGTCGTTTGAAAAGTAATCTCGTTGATTTTCTTGAA